>JANHFN010003234.1:47609-61123 GCA_032468175.1 Toxicocalamus goodenoughensis
GCCAGTTGTGGCAGGAAACATTGTGGGTGCTGAAGTCCACACATCTTTGTTATCAAAACCGAGAAACATTTTTCTAGCTCAAGGGTCTCCAAATTTGGCATCTTGCGGACTTCCAGTCCCCAAATTCTGAGAGTAGAAGTCCACAAGTCTTAAAGTTGCTAAATTTAGAGACCCCTCTTCTAGCTAAATGCAGGTTTAGCAATTAGAAGGAGATGACAGGTCATCTGTTTATATACGGACAGTAAGAAGATGGGGGGGGGGGGAGAAACACAGGCAACCATCTTGGGAAAGAGCACCATTAAGTGGGAATTTCAGAGAAAGTAAAGAGCCACCTACAGCTTCACAGTTTAAACAGCGAGTTTCGTTTGTTAGTGTTCCCTGGAAGATTTCATGGACCCACGTAAGCTCGGTCTTCTCCCCTTCATCACTCTCAATGCTTCCATTCTGGAGTTTTCCATTCTGTTTTTCCTGCTTCTTTTCTTCTTGCAGCAAGTCCGCAATTGTGTTCAATAGATAGTTCAGGAATTCGTGTGCGTCCTGCTGCATATAGTTGTCAAACAGCTCTGGTAACAAGAAGGCACACAACAACAACGAAAAGAGCAGAGGAATTAAGATATTTAGACTGCCAGCGTAGTATGGTTCAAATCAATACAGAATTTCAGATACCAGGACAGAAAGCAACAGGGTATCCTTTTATTAAAACTGAGCAAAAGTGCGTAGTAAAAATAGGTTTTTAAAAAGGAGATGGGAACATATTTGCAACATGAATATAATACCACTCTGAGGCAAATGATCACATGACTCTGGGACAATTAGAAGTACATGCCAGTTGCCAAGCACCCTATTTCTGATCATGTGACCCTGGGGATGCTCCAACGGTTGTATGAATTGTAAGTCAGTTTTTTTCAGCGCCGTTGTAACTTTGAACGGTCACTAAATGAATGGCTGTTTAGTTGAGAACTACCTGTAGTTAAGGACAACAAATGATGGGCAGAGTTACAAAATGATTACCACAAGAGTCTGATTTACTTGCTAACTAGTTCTCAATGTTGGCCTAGTCAGTTAAAAGATAGTCTTCTTTTTATTATTTTATTAGTATTTAATTTTTTATTTTTATTCTTAGGCAGTCTGATCTAAGCATAGTACACACAATTGTCTGCTAAAACTTCTTGCCTGTCAACAACTTCTTCAGCCTCAATCGCAATAACACACGGGCAAATAACCGATACAAACTCAAGGTTAACCACTACAAACTCGATTGCAGAAAATAGGACTTCAGCCACAGAGTGGTCAACACCTGGAACGCCCTGCCCGACTCTGTTGGTACAGCCTCAACCCCTCACAGCTTCAACCTCAAACTGTCTACCGTGGACCTCACCCCATTCCTAAGAGGTCCTAAAAGGGGGCGTGCGTAAGTGCACCAGCGTGCCTACCGTCCCTGTCTCACTGTCCCCATTTATCTGCATTTACTCCCTTTGTTCTTGTTTACATTCATACCTACACTTGTTATCTTGTATATGTTTGATTGATAAATAAATAAATAAATCCTTCTTGGCTGCCTTGGCCTGGGGTCTCCCTATCAGGCTTCTGGGCCAGCCCTAGAAAAACCCCAACCAGGTGTGGAAGCCCAGCTGGCAGGAGGAGGGATATATGGTCCAGCAGCAGAAGGGAGCCAAGTTGGGCAATGCCTTCTGGGCCTTCTGCTCTTCCAGCTGGACAGAATCCGCCTGGAGCCTGCCAGGTGGAGGCCTCCTCTCTCCTGCCACCTGCAGGTTCAGCCATCTCTCAAAAGAGTTGCCAAGCAAAGCAGGAGCTCTGGGGTTGGTGGCAGCAGAAACCTTGGGGCAGCAGAGAGAGCTGAAGAAGCTTCTTGGATGGGAAGCGAAACGTCTTCAAAGCAAAGAATGCTGGGAGGAGGGACGAAGGCGGGGGAGGGATGCGCCAAGCAAGGAGCTCCGGGGCCCCCAATGCAGTGCCGGCCCGTTTGCCCATTCACAAATGCTTCTTTGCATGAGAAGCGAAACGTCTTCAAAGACCAAGCAGAAAGTCCAGTTGCCTCTTGAAAAAGCACCTTGGGGATAGTTGCCTTCAGAGGTTGTGGAGGCTCCGTCCCTGGAGGCGTTTTGACGCAGGGTCTCCTGCTTGAGCAGGGGGCTGGACTAGAAGACCTCCAAGGTCCCTTGCAACTCTCTTACCGCGGGGGAGAGTTGCGCAACTGGCAGGCTCCTTGGATCCGGGCTCTCCGGTCCTCAAGGGAGACTGAAGACGCCCCCAAGGCTCCTTGGAAACGGACCGGGGCGCAGAGGGATCCGTCGGCAACGTCCCAGTCCGCCCTGCGCCTCGGGAGCTCCGCGCGGCTCTCAGCCCGGCCAACCGCGCAGGGTCGCTGTGGAGAGGCCCGGGCGGGCGGGCGGAGCGGCGCTGGAGGGGCGGGCAAGAGGCGGCCTCATCCGGCCGGCCACCTGCGCGCAGAGCCGCGCACTCGCTCGGACCAGGGCCGGGAGCGGCACCCGCGGCTGCTCTTCTCGGGCTCGCCGGAAAGGGCCCCGCGGCTGGCGGTCCATGCCGGCACGAGGGACGACGGCGGGAGCGGGACGCGCCGAGCAAGGAGCTCCGGGGGCCCCGACGCAGCCTCGGGGTAAGAGCCGGAGCGCGGGGCGGCGTTTCGGGTGTCTTCTCCCTTCGGGGCAGCCGATCGCGCTGCCGGTGCTCGCTTCCCGCGTCTTGGGGCGCTTTGGGCGGCGGGGTCCCGGCTGCTCCCAGGCGCCGACAGCGGCTGCAGAGGGAGGTTCCCGTCCGAGGCCCCGGCGGGACAGCTCGGCTCCAGCCGCTACCGGGACGGAGCTCGGGCGGCGAGGACTCGAAGGCTGAAGCTCCGGCCGCGCAGCCCCGCTTGGAAGCCTCGGCGGCTGGGCTGCAGCGCGCGGCTCCCCCGTTTCCTCGCGCGGGGAGACGGGCGGGCGGACGGGGCGGCGGGGCTGTGCAGGGCTGGGGCGTCCGCTGCTCGGGGGGCTGCCGAAGCTGAGCGCCCCGGAGCCTCCCTTCTCCTGCCCGGCCAGCTGCTGCCTTGACGGGGGCTCCGCAGCTGCCGTCCCGGAGAAGAGCCAGGCGGGAGCCCTCCGGCCGCAGCGCTTGCCCAGCCCTCTCAAGCGGAGGCCGGGCTGGCTGAAGTGAGGGGCCCCTGGCAGGCCGCGAGACCTCGGGCTCCCCCGTGGGCTCTTGGAGGGGGGGGGGCTGGACGTCTGTCCTTGGCCGGGGACCTCGCCCGTGCTGGGCCCTGGAACGGGACTCCCTCCCTCCACGCAGCCTTCGGGCCAAAGGCTTGGAACGGCCTGGCCGGAGTCTTGTCTGATGCTCCGCTGGTGCGGTTGAACAGCCCGCTGGGCTCTTTGGGGGCCTTCGAGTCGGGTCCCCCAACTTGGCCACTTTAAGACGGGTGGACTTCAGCTTCCGGAATGCTCCAGCCTGGCGTGGAAGCCCAGCGATCCTAAAGGGGCCACGCTTGGGGACCGCAGCCTTAGAGCCTCTGCTGGGCTGAAAGGGCTCCCAAATGGGAAGGCAGGTGAAGGGAGATCAGGGGAGGCAGCGGCGATGGTGGTGGTTGCTTTTGTGAGTCTCAAAGATGGCATCTTGGGAGAGGGAGCTCTTGCTGATTCCGCCTGACTGACTGACTTGGTCACAGGACATCAAACCACCCACAGATGTCCTGTTCGCCGATCTCCTCACTTTTATTTAATCCATAACCTCCAACTTTAGCTGTGCTTCTCATCCTTTCTGGTATTCACTTGAAAATGGAATGTCGGCCTTTTTATTACCTCGTTTTGGGCTGCTGCCTGACTAATTTTTCCTTTTATATTTAACATTTTGATTTGCTGGTGTATCTGTGGGGTTAAGACTGCATGTGCTACAATAGTGGCAGAGGGAGTGCATGGGAAAATATTGAATTATTTATTGTCATTGTACGTATATACACAATATACACATACAATGAGATTCACATGACACCCAGAGACCAGACTCAACATGCACACATACATGACAATCCTCAAACACCTCCCCACCCACCAAAATTCCCCACCCCCTAAAAACACACAAGCATCCACCCAACAGACCAAGTAATCCTGTCCAACTGCTCACTGATGGTGGTCCTTAAGTTCATTGTGAAGTGCAATTATAGCTCTGGGATAAAAACTGTCCAGGAAATGTCTGGTCCGAGTTTTAATGGTTCTGTATCTTCTGCCAGAAGGCAACAGTTCACAAAGATTGTGAGCAGGATGGGAAGAGCCTCTGAGAATGTTGTGCAACTTCCTCAAATAGCGAGAGGCGAAGATGTCGTCCAGGGCTGGTAGCTGGAGCCCGATGATATTCTGGGCAGTTTTATTGATTCTCTACAGAGCTTTTTTGTCTGCTACAGAGCTGCTCCTTGCAAGAATGCTGTATGTCAGGACGCTGTCAATGGTACTGCGGTAGTAGGACAGAAGTAGAGGCTGAGATAGATTTATCTTCCTGAGCATTCTCAGGAAGTACAAACTCTTCTGTGCCTTCTTTACAAGCATGTTAGCATTCATAGTCCATGAGACGTCTCCGAGATATAAGTGCCCAGAAATTTAAACTACCAACCCTCTCCACCTCCTCACCATTTATGTTACAATGGTAAATGTACATATCTTCCTCCTGAAGTCAATTATAAGTTCTTTAGTTTTTTTGGTGTTAAGTGTGAGATTATTTTCTTTACACCACCTTCCTTTCTATAAGCACACTTATTGTTCTTATTATGAGCCCAACCGCTTTTGTCATCCACAAATATGATAATTGTGTTGGTTTAGTGACTATTTGAAGCTACAATGGCACTGAAAAAAGTGACTTGACTGTTTTTCACACTTATAACTATTGCAGCAACCCTATGGTCATGTGATCAAAATTTTAACACTTGGCAACTGACTTATATTTATGACAGTTGCAGTGTCCCAGGGTCTTGTGAAGTCAATGGGGAAGCCAGAATCATTTAAAACCATTTTACTAACTTAACAATTGCAGTGATTCACTTAACAACTGTGGCAAGAAAGGCTGTAAATTGGGGCAAAGCTCACCTAACAACTTTCTTGTTTAGCAATGGTAATTTTGGGCTCAATTGTGGTCGTAAGTAAAGGACTATTTATATGCAGCTCCAGGTTGAACAGAGGTCTCCTTGGTGCTCTTTGAGCTTGGCTATTTGCAATTACCTGACCAATAGCATTTAGACATATACGGTTCCATAGTGCTTTACAGCACTCTCTGAGCAGTGTGCAATGTCAGCATATTGCCCCCAACAAGCTAGGTCCTCGTTTTAAATTTTTTTTATTAAGCATATTTCATCATTTACACCACATTTCCAATTTTTACAGTGCTTCAGTATCGATATCAGTCATAATTACATAATAGTATATTCATTTTTCTTCCTTTCCACTATATATATTGTTATATCTATACTCTTACATATATATTTTAGCTTTTCACAGATACAAATACATATATTTCCCTTTCATCTTGCTATACCTCTTATGTATCATCTTTAGATCCATTCTCTAACCATTCATACCATAAGTCCCAGATCATATAGTATTCAGTTTCTTTGTCTTTTAATAGCTAGTCTAAAACTAGCTATTCTACATAGCATCTCTACATAGTCAAGCACCTTTTTATCACCACACCCTCTGAGAGAGTGTTGTCCTGTTTTCAATTTTGTGCATAGACAATTCTAGCCACAGTTGTTATGTGGAGTATAATATACTGAATTTTCTTACTTAAGTTTTCTTTTATTATACCTAGTAGATATAATTCCGGTTTCAACTTGATCTTTTGTTTCATAACTTCTTCTAGCCATTTCCTTATTTTACTCCAGTATTTCATGGCTTCTATGCATGTCCACCACATATTAAAAAATGTATCTTGTTTCTGCTTACAACTCCAACATTCTGCCAATCTATTTGGGAACATTTTCGCTAATGTTGCTGGGGGTAAATGCCAACGATAAAACACTTCATATACATTTTCTTTATAGGTTGCCAACATAATTAATTTATATTTTTCCCCCACAATTTTGCCCAATATTCTAATTCAATATTGTAGCCAAACTTTTTTGTCCAAATTATCATAGTTTCCTTGACCGTTTCTTCTTTCATTTTAAATCTCAGGAATTAATTCTATGCTTTAGTTATCATTTTTCCTCAGCTTCCTGTATTATTTTATCAAGCTCTTCTTGTTCCGTAGAGAAGCCATATTTTGCCATTTTGAGATTTTGTGCCCTTTCTTCTTGTGTCATTAAATTTATTTTGTGTTTTATTAAATCTCTTTCTCCTTTAATTTTATCATTTTGGGGTTCTTTTTGTAACACGAGTTCCAATATTTTAAGCTCTTCCTGCAGTATCATTTGTTGTTTCCTCTTTTCCTTATTCCTTTGCGCCACATATGCTATCATTAAACCCCAAATATATGCTTTAGCCGTATCCCACAAATTTTGCAATGTTGTTTGTTCTTTTTTGTTTTCTTTAAGAAATAATTCCAATTCTTTTCCCATCATTTGCACATAGTTTTTTTTCCCTTTAGAACTCTTTGGTTTAAAGTCCACCTTCTTCTCTTTCCCTGTCCCTTCCATTTCACTTTTAGGGGACTATGATCCACCCAAGTCTTAGTCATTATATCTATGTCGTCTTTGTCCCTTCTTAATTCCAGGTTCATCCAAACCATGTCAATTCTTGACAAGAGTTATAGGGTTTAAAAAAAACGTATATTGGTTCTTCTTTGGATTTAGTTATCTCCATGTATCCTGTAAATTAAGTTCTCGCATCATCTCGAAGAATGTATTTGGCAAAGTTCTTCTCTTCTTATTAAAATCTCCTATTAGGCATATATTTTCAGTTTCTATCTCTATTATTTTCAAGTGTAGTTTGTGGTAAAAGTCCTTCTGATTGTTATTTGGCGCACATATTACCATAAGCAACATTTGTTTTTAGTTTGTTGTTATTTCAATCAGTTTTCCATCGTCAGTTTAGATTTGCTTCGGGCTCAACCACACTTTTATATATATATATATATTGCTATACTTCTCTTCTTTTGTTGAGCAAGGGACAGATGGAGTTTCTCAATTTTGGGGTATTCTAAAATACTACCATGTTGCTTAATATGTACCTCTTGTAGACATATAGTATCCATATTCTGTTTTTGTAGTCTTACTAGTATTTGTTTTCTTTTTGCTGGTGAGTTCATTCCATTGATGTTGATTGATAATATCTTTAATTTCTTCCTCCATTTTATCGTTTTTGTGTAATTCTTGGTCCTCTGTTTGCCCTTGTTTCTCTGTGTGTTCTTGTTTTCACGCCTTCTCTTTCCAAACATTCCATTTCTGACTGTCCTCTCATGTCTCGGTCTGATTCTTTCCCTTCTAATTACTGTTCTTCTTGGCTCTTATTTTCTATCTCATCTCTGCTGTCTAGTTCTTCCTCTGCAGCTAAATGGTGTTCATAAACCTCCTGCACTTTGTCCTGGATATCAGTTTTGAATTTCTTACCTTGCCACATAATCAGCAGAGTTTCTGGAATGAGCCATCTGAAGAGCACCTTATACTTGACCAGTTGCGAGGAGAGGAAGTGATAGTGTCTTCTTTGTTCCCAAATTCTTCTTGGAATTTGTTTTAGGGTTATAATCTCTTTTCCTTTGTAGATCATGGATTCATCCCTTGTCTTATATATTTCATCTATCATTTTCCTAGTGAACCTCACATGCCTTGGTAGTTTGTGTCGCCTTGCATAGTTTGGGTGCAGTCTATAGACTTCATCTATGTCATCTTGAATTTCCTGCTTGCTTTTTTGGATGGTGTCGGCTAGTAATTCTATCATAATCTTTGGTAGGTCTTCCTCCTTATTTTCCACTACATTTTGAAATCTCAAGATTTCTAGAGTGACAACTTCCACTCCTCTGTTTACAGCTATCCAGCAAGCTGGGTCCTCATTTTACCAACCTCAGAAGGATGGAAGTATGAGTCAATCTTGAGCCAGTCAGGATCGAACTCTTGGCAGTGGGCACAGTTAGCCTGCAATAATTGCATTCTAACCACTGCACCACCATGGTAACTTCATTGGAATAAAAAATAATCCTCTTACCTTTTCGGCAAGTCACCAGCTGGGGAAGGGTGCCATGGGTTAGGTCATGACGGAGATCCACAATCCAGGTTGGGATGTTCAGCTTGGAGCAAGAACCAAACGATTATTAAAATCAGAGATGGAATCAATGCAATTATTTCACAGTTCCCAGAGCTCAATAAACTCAAACCTTTTACCTCTTTTGCTAGATGCCTCAGTGGAATGGTAATCATCTTCTGCTTCCGCTCGGTGATGAGATTCACAAACCTGTGGGTGATAGAAGTATTGAATGATTTCAGGAAAACAACTTTTGTTTGAGAATGTTATTTGAAACTGAATCAAACCCAGAAAGAAGAATCTTCCCAGTCTTCAGCCACTTTTTTTCTTTTTTAAATAATATTTTTATTTTGAATACTAATACAAATATAAATCTAAATACAAAAACGAGGAAAATACAAATATTACAATGCACCCCCTTCGGAGACCTTTTTTTTCTTATATTACTTCTTCTATAACAACTAAAAGATATGCAACATATTCCAATTGTGCCCTCATCCCCTCCACTATCTTGAAATCAATATGACCCATAGCAGAGGAGCTGGTTACTTGATGGGCTGCCTATCTCCCATAGTATCTGTTTTGCTGATTTGAATTGGCAGTGTTGGCGTGCTCCAGGTTTCTTCACTTTGTTGTTGTTAGTCGCGAAGTTGTGTCCAACCCATCACGACCCCATGGATAACATTTCTTTAGGCGTTCCTGTCCTCTACCATCCCTCAGAGTCCATTTAAGCTCACACTGATTGCTTCAGTGACTCCATCCAGCCACCTCATTCTCTGCTGTCCCTTCTTCTTTTGCCCTCAATCGTTCCCAGCATTACGCTCTTCACCAGTGAGTCCTTCATTCTCATTAGGTGACCAAAGTATTTGAGTTTCTTCACTTAAACAATGTCAATTCTTGGGTACCTCAGAAGCATGGGGCTTTCCCCAAGATCTGATGGTCCCATTCTTTGATGTTTGAAAGGGGCTTGAAGATCTGGTTCTTTATCCAGGGCTTTGGCAAGAATGAAGCCTCTTACACTAGATAATGTGGATTTGTTTCTTTTTCGTTCAGTTCTTGTCATCTTTGAGTCTTCCTTTTCATGTATGTTTCAAAACAGTTTTGGGAACTGCCCAGAGAAAAGCAATATAGTAATATTCAGAACAATGCAGAATAAACAATTCAGCTACCATCTGAAGCAAGTGGTATCCTCACTTGCTTCATACGGAGTTCATTGTCAACAACATTTACTAGCAGAAAAAAGACTGGGTTTGAAGAACATAGATTCCTATTGTTTTTCAAGGTGTTCTTTGCTCAAAGTTTTCAAGAGTGTCTTTAAAGAAAAAGTTTCAGAATTCAGAAGCTGTTTTTATTAGAGGTAGAAAAAAGCTTTTTGTAAAACGCAACTCTATCTCTTTCCTAGACTCTCCAATAAACCTTACACAGCAGCTTCTGTAAGAAGCTTGTTCCCTCTTTCTCACAACCCTTACCTCACCAGTGCCAGGCCATAGGTCAAGATCAGTTCGTGGGATTTCAGAACTCCAGAGGCATCTAGGAGCTTACAACGGATCAGATCTGCAGTGCATTCCACAGCTAAAGGCATCTTGGACCCAAACCTAATTTCAGAGTTAAACACAGTAACATTATGATCTTTTCCATCCAGTGATTTATGTCCCTTCTACTGAAGATCTAGAACACTTTTGAGATTACAAGCATCCTTAAGGAGAACATCAACTGTGGAAGTTCAGTGTTTCTGAAAGAGTTTCTGCAGCAGAGATGAAGGGCATTCTTAGATATACTGAACGCATTTTGGGAGCCAGTGGTCCACAATAGTGCTGAACAACAACCAGTAAACCCCAAAGTTCTCTGCAATGATCAGGAATTCACTGGATTTCTCTGTACCCCAAATTAATATGTAAAGAGCTTCTAAGGGGAAAAATATTTACAAAATTGAATACATCTGGCAAATAAGTGACCTAGACATGGAATCCCTGAATACCTATTAAGGTAGTCCCTGACTTACAACCTTTCATTTCGTGATCAAAGTTACAACAGCACTGAAAAAAATGACTTATGACCACATTACAACCGTTGCAGCATCTCATGGTCACGTGATCATAATTCAGATGCTTGGCAACTGGCTATTTATGATGGGTGTAGTGCCATGAGGCCATGTGGTCACTTTTTACGACCTTCTCATGAGCAAAGTCAATGGGGAAGCCAGATTCACTTAACAACCATGTGACTATAATTTAACAACTGCAGCATATCACTTTACAACTGTGGCAGGACAGATCATAAAATGGGGCAAAACTCACTTAACAACCACCTCGCTCAGAAACGAAATGCTGTGGTAAGTTGAGGACTACCTGAGGTAAGGACTATTACTGATGCAGCTGAAAGAAAAATGTTGAAGAATAATGTACTAAAACAGTGGTTTTCTACCATGGCAACTTTAAAGTGTGCGGACTTCAACTCTCGAAATTCTTCAGCCAAGTTTGAAAAACACTTTACAAAAAGGTTGGAGAGAACTGCTCAAAGGGGTGGGATGAGTTTCTAATTCAAAATTCAGGCTGCTATCTCAAAAACTCCTCCCCATATAAATTTGCATTCAAATGATTGCTTGTAAATGCAAGATATGAACTGGTCCTCTCCACTCTCATCTCTCTCCTTGCTCCCCAGATATACCAGTTGTATCACTTAATTAAGGAACGAACCCACGTTTGGGATTCATACAAAATGCTTATCTCAACCAGTTTTAAATGTTTAGTATACATATGCAAACAGAAGTATTGGGTAATTAACTCATCCTATGGTGCTGAGTGAAAACCAGCCCCTCAATGGTGGCAGCTGTTTTCTGTCCACTTTCCTTCTCACCTGCTCTTCCAGACAGACACTCTGTCCAGTGCACCTCGTCGCGTCTGGCAGTCCTCACAATACAGCCCCACCATCACTTGATCCCATTCGGCCTTGCTTTGCCAAGGAACAACATTCCGTGGTCTCTTCAACTGAGATGCCTTGGCTGCCAGTTTCCATCCTGGCTTTTGATTTCTGGGCTTGCTAGCCATGTTGTTGAAGCTCTTCTGCCCTTCTTCAGCTTCCTAGAATCCGGTGCTACAGATCTACAGAAAGGAAACCAGCCACAAATAAATCTCTCACCAACTAATTCCCAAGTGCTCTGCAAATGGTCCTCAACTTACAACCATTTCATTTAATGACTGTTCAAACTTACAATAGATGTGAAAAACATGACCTATGGCCGGTTTTCACACTTACGACCATTGTGGCATCCCCATGGTGATAAGATCAAAATTCAATGCTTGGCTGAGGAATTTTGGGAGTGGAGTCTGCCCATCTTAAAACAGCCAGATTTGGAAAACACTATAGGTACAGTAGTCCTCAACATACAACCATAATCGAGCCCAAAAATTATGTTGCTAAGTAAGAAATTTGTTAAGCAAGTTTTGCCCCACTTTTCTCACATTTGTTAAATGAAAATAAATGCAGTTCTTAAGTTAGTTTGACTTTGCTTGTCAGGTCACAAAAGGGGACCACGTGACATTGCAACCCTCATAAGGGTGTTTCCGTTGCTAAGCATCCGAATGTAAATCGTGTGACCATGGGGATGCTGTAACAGTCGTAAGTGTGAAAAATGGCCATAAGTCACTTTTTTCAGTGCTGTTCGGTCACTAAATGAACTGTTGTAAGTCGACGACTGCCTATATTATTATAGATGATGATGTATTCTAGGCATGCCCAGCAGACACAATCTCGTGTCGAAACCGCAGCGGGACCAACCTCATAGCGCCCGGAGAGACCCAACACGCATCTCCCTGACCACATACACCCGTTTCGCACGTACCTGTTTCGACTGATCCCCCTTCCGTCCACCGCCACGCCGATCACTCGCGCCCTCTTTGGCCTTTCCAGGACAAAGAGCGCCCGGCGATTCCTCACCGGAGCCGGAGAGGAACAGACCCAGCAACAGCAGCCTCCCGTGGGAAGGAGACGGTGCAAAAGCGGCGCAGGAAGGGGCGGGGGGATGGGAAAGTTAGCAAATCCCGGTAGGGGGAGGAGGGAAGAAACCAATCGGAGGGGACTCGAGGCGGCCTGTGCAGGAGTGGAAGCGGAAGTTGGTGACGGTGGGCTCGATGCCTAGATCGTCCTCAGAACAGGGACTTCCGGCTGTTTCAGGCCGAGCGAGCGCCCCCTCTGGCCTAGAAGTAAAACCTGCAAGAGGAATAGAGTATTGGCTTACTATATCTGTGCATGTTACGTTACGTGCTATCTATATATTATATTTTGAATTTATTGTATATTGTATATATTATATTGCATACAGTATTACATATTATGTAACAAATGAGATACACGTGCACTCAGAGGCAATAACATAACAATACACACACACACACACACACACACACACACCTTAGTGCAAATAAGCAACACATTCAGAATGTGCTTAATAGATGGATTTGCAAACTGGCAAATATTATGTAATGTATTTGATTTGTTTGCTTTTTTATTTTTTCTCAAAATGCTTTAAGTATATTTTTGTTTGCTTCTTTTAAAAAATTACTTAAATAAAGGTTTTTAGATTACATCTTTTTCCGAGAGAACAGTGTTTCAGAAATGACCTCACTCTATTTTGGTGGTTGATGGTGTAATGAAAGTAATCTTTTATATATATTGCCCGATTTCAGTAAGAAGTAATTAATTGCAAGGATTCATTCAGGATTAAATATTTTCAGGTGTTTATATTCTTTTGAAATTTATCACATGGGAGTTGACTCCTGGAGAAAGAAAATAGACATGCTCAAAAAACATATTGTTCAGCATTGATTGGAAAGATAAACTTATGACTCCAACAATTCTGTGGTTTGCTGAATTAACTAATATAGATCAGATAACTGTAATGAATTATGACTTCAATTCATTGATATAGTACATTTGTAGATATATATCTTGTATGCTTTTGTTTCTTGTTTCATTTTTTTCACAAAACAGAATACAGGTTGTCCTCAACTTATGATCGTTGATTTACAACAAATCAAAGTTAAGGGGGTCTGCGGAATAAAGAGGCAGGACGCGGCAGGAACAGGTAAAACTCTCTATTTAAGTTTAAGTAAAAAGCCGCTCAGCCGCAGCAGGCGCCACCTTTTGTAGCCGGCGCTGTCCAACGCTTCAGCCACTGATGGGACTTTATTTCTCCCACCAGTAGTTGGGCCAATGAGTGGAGTCTGCTAGCCGACTCCACTCTATGGCCATATTTGGTAATATTTACCCTGTTTCTCCAACAATACGGCCTCCCCCAATAGGAAGTCCCAGCATGTTTTACAGGCATGAAATGAAATTAAG
>JANHFN010003235.1:337-11309 GCA_032468175.1 Toxicocalamus goodenoughensis
CGTGGAAGCAGTACTCAAGGACATTAGCGGACCTCGCCAGAGCGCGGGATAAACGCTGAAGAAGAAGAAGAAGAAAGGGGAAACCAGGGCTTTGGGTTTCCTGGTGGGTCCAGACTCCAAAAGCCCTTTGATTGCTACCTCAATTCCGTCCTCAGCTTCTTCCTAGGTTTCTAGTCAGGAGTTTTGCTCTTCCCTGCTTTCTGGATGGGTGTGGATGTCCCTGGATAGGCTGAAACACTGCCTCCCACTGGTGGCAATGCCTGGCGCTCACCTGCGGGCCCAAAAGGCAGAGCTTCCCACTGCTGGGAAGGCATGTCGCACAGTAGTGGTTCTGGGTTAGCAAGGAGGGCCCTTAAAAGGATATTTATGGGGAAGGGGCCCTGGGAGGGAGGGAGGCTGCGGAGAAGCTGCCCTGCAAGGCCTCGAGGGGCTCAGGACCAGAAGATAGGGCAGATCCACAGCATAGGCCTCTGAGATGCTCATGCCGTCTCTGGACCAGGAGCGAGAGCAGCTGAGGTTGTCAGGGCTTTGATGCTTTTTCTAGACATGGAACCCTAACGCTGCCACCTAGACTGGAGATAGGAGCTCCTGGCACCTGGGAGAAGGTCTCCGTTCAGGAAGCCCACACCAATAAGGGTTGCCATCTTGCCATCTTCAGTTTCTGGGGTCTCGTTGGCTCAATCCGGCTCAGGCTGTAGTTGAGGTGAGGCAGGAGTCTTGTTTCTCTTACCCAGCCATCCGCAGGGTCTGCAGAAGGAGACAAGCCTGTATGGTCATTTGGGCAAAAAATGTGGGCCACAGTATTGAATTAGACAAGTGGGAATATATTTGGGAAATAAATTACAAACTAGCCTGAGCTTTTCTAAGGTTTGCTTTCCTGGGTGGGTGAGGTTCATGCAGCCCCTTCTCTGCCAGTGCTGTGGAACAGGGGTCGCCAACCTTTTGGACCTCAGGGACCACCGAACATAATTTTAAATCCCACAGACCACTAATATGCATTTTGACTGACGGCGGCTTGCTGACATTGGTGGGAAAGTCGGTCCCATATTCCAGAGCTGTCAGGAGTCACAGGACTGGCCTTTTGGTCATCCCGGAGCAGCTGCTCCTCCACCCGGGTGCACCGGCTTCTGCCATGGACTGGAGGAGCTGCTCTGGGATGACCAAAGGGCCAATCCTGTGACTCCGGCAGCACTGGAATATGGGAATGACTTTCGCACCAACATCAGCAAGCCACCCGGGGCGCATTTCCCTCCCCCGCCCTTGGTCTTACCTTCCAGTTCCAGCCTGCGTAGCTCTACTCAAGGTAAGGTTTGCACTCAGCCGAAGGGTGGGGGCCAGTGGGTGGGTGGGCCATGTGGGCAGCACAGCCATGTGTTTCTGCACAGCCTGGATAAATTGCTTTGGGGGGACATTTTTCTGCAGACCACCAGTGGTCCCCAGCCCACCAGTTGGCAACCACTGGTCTGGAAGGCACCTGCCTCTCTCATTTCTGCCAGAGAGGCTGTGTGTGTGTGTGTGTGTGTGTGTATGTCTGGGCTTTCAAAGAGATGGAAAGGGGGGGTCTGTTTAAAAGGGCTGGGAAGGTCCCATCTGCTCTTACAGCTGAACTGGGCAGTGAGGCCAAAGGCAGAAAGAGTCCAGTTGTCCTCCCCCCTTTCCCTTCAATCTTGGGTGTTAGGACTGCGTTGGAGAATGGAATTTGGTTTGGCCAAGCCAGGACTGGCACAGCCAGGGTTTCCCCTCATTTGGTCACTTCTCAGAGTGCTCTGCCACCCTGTAGGCACTGGAGGTGAGGGGCTTCTGTGAAGCTGCGCAGCGACCCTGGAGGCCTCAGTCCAGAGGCCAGGCCTCCAAAGCCTCCCCTCCCCATGCAGCATCTTTGCTGATGCTGTATCTGGGAATGTGGGGAGCGGGTATGGCCTGAAATGGAGGGGGTCTCCATGGAGCAGGGCAGAGGCCATCACAGCAGTGGCTGAGAGGCTCCTCCCCTCCCCCACCCTAGTTGCTGCTTCTCGAGGCAGCTGGGGAGGGGAAGGGAGGAGGACAGGTGCCAAGGGTTTATTTAGGGTTTCCTGATAATGGAGGCAGGCGCAGCGGCTGTCATCCTCCTGGGGATGAGCTGCGGGTGCTGAATGCCTTGTGCAAGGAGCCACTTTCAGCCTTTCCCAGGGAGAAAGGGATGGGGCTGGCACAGCCCCCAGAGCAAGGCCAGGCTGTGGCTGAGGCAGCTCCCGGAAGGGCCTTCGAGGCCCCTCATTTCCCTCCGAATCTGCCCGGAGCAGCCCCAGCCCTGTCAGAGAGCTGAGTGGCCACACCCCAACCTCCAGTGATGGCTGGCCTGAGCCCCCCCTCCTGGGGTCACCAGCTAGCAAGCCAGAGCCTCTGAACTAAGTTCCAGGCAAGATGCCGAGGGGAGTCATTCTGAGCAGAGCTGAGCAGCTCTCTGCAAGTGGGGAGGGGGCTCGCTTTGAAGAAAGGGGAACGAGGAAGAAGGGAGTTCCTTTGCTGTGGCTAAAACAGGTTTCTGGGATTGGGGGCAGGCGGGCAGGGCAGGAGGCCGTTTGCCCAGGGCTTCACCTGCCACCCTCCCCTCTTCCCCATCTGCAGGTGCGGGCCATGAGGCTGTCCTTCGTAGGTGAAATGGGCTGGGAGCTGCATGTGCCCCGGGAGCACTGCCTGGAGGCCTACCGGGCTGTCATGGAAGCCGGGGCCAGGCACGGCATTGCCAACGCCGGATACAGAGCCATCGACTCCCTCAGCATCGAGAAAGGTTTGGGGGAAGCCATGAACAAGCATCCTTGCAAAGACCCCATTAGGAGCAGTGGGGTCCAAGATGGGAACTGTTTGCCTTCCCCATTGCTGACCAGCATCCCATCCGCTCACTCCAGGTGCTTGGGCCACAGTCATGGTTCTCAGTCCCAAAGGGTTTTTTTTTTCAAGGGCTTTTTCAAAAACTTTCTGGTTTTTCTTGGAAGACATTTTGCTTCTCGTCCAAGAAGCTTCTTCAGCTCTGACTGGTTTGAAAGAGGGATCCAAGAGGCCATCTATGTCCAAATTGAACAGCCCGCCCTCAACAGGGATACGACATCATCCAGTCTACAACTCAGTCCTTTCAGCAGTTCTAAGAAGGCTCCGTGCACCACTCAGGTGACCCTGAGGACATAGATAAACCTCCCGGTGGCCTCAATAACTCTATAAAAGGATGCAAATGACCAGCTCCCTACGAGGAGTATAAATCCTTCCCTTCCCCACCATCCAGTCAGAGCTGAAGAAGCTTCTTGGATGAGAAGTGAAAGGTCTTCAAAGAAAAAAACAGAAAACCCAGTTGCCTCTTGGAAAAAGCACCTTTGGGGCAGAGCCAGTCATGCAGCCACCCAGACCAGCCTCTCTAGGCCTAGTGAGGGAATTAGAGAGGTGAAGAGGACCCCCTTCCCAGCTGCTCCCTTGGGTAGCCTTCCTCCCCAGAGAGCTCTCTTCCAGCCTTCAGGGTACACAAAAGATGCCCCCAGCAAGATCTTCAAGTTAGGTTGTGACTTTGGGCATGAAGAAAGCTTCGGGTCTGGCAGAAGAAAGATGCCAGGAGGGCAGGTTGGGCAGAAATGGAAAAAGGCCCCTTTATGGAGAGCTGGCAGGACTGCCATTTGTCAGAAATGGTGTAGGGTCTCCTGCCTGGGTGTGGGGTTGGACTAGATGACCTACAAGGTCATCTACTCTGACCTCTGTTAATCTAATCTAATCCTAATCAAAGTTTCAATGTCTTCTTTTTAAAAGATACTTGAATTTTTAGACAATTTTAAAAGTGCTGTTTGCATTTCTCTCTCCAGCCTGTATATTTCCTAATTGTGCTATCCTCACAGATCTGAGTTCTGCTTCCTTGGAGTCCACTAAACTGCCTTAATAAATCTATTCCAACCGGACCCCAAATCCCAGTCTGCAATTAGGCCAGCAATTAGCAATGCAAGAAAATGGATAAAAACTGCCCACGTGGCTGATTTAATTTGTTGTCATGGTTTTGTTCCATTAATAGAGGAGAGACAAGGAGGCGCTTCAGGCAAGCTGTCCTCTCCCGTCATGGTCTGAATTGTGGAGATTCCTTCCTTCCTTTCCTTCCTTCCTCCCTCCCTCCCTCCCTTCCTGTCAAGGGTTTCAGCATCACCATAATATTATTTTCTGTGAAGTTGGGAGGGGGAGACAAGCACCCCAGCTCCAATTGCAAGGACCCCCTCCTTCTTTGGCCTAGATTAATTTTTTTCCACCTTCTGCTCTCTTGGCTAAGTCAAGTGGGATGGGGAGGAGGCCTAGACACTTTGCCCAGCGGCCTGGATGGGGCAGAGAATGAGGCCTGTTTGCCTGGAGCCTCCTGAGTAGCCCTCCTCCCAATTTGTTTCCTTTGAACTGTCCCCAAAAGCACCTGATGAATCCTGACTTTTGCCTCAGGGCTCCCCAGGTGGGCAGTGGGGAGGGTGTCAGAGCATTTGCAGCATGACTACTATTATGAGATAACCCAGGAGCAAAACATAGCACACGCAGACATTTAACAGTGGTTTATATACAAGACATGTACAGAAATATAGCAAATACCTGACAAGTAAGCAATCTTAATTCTACATGGAGAACTCTGCAAAGGATAGAGAACAAAAGGACAGAGAACATGCCCTCTAATGTCAGCCTTATATAAACACCTCTTAAAGGGGTAAATACTTCTGTGAACCCATTCTTCATCTTAAAAGGGCAATACCCATGCTATGCTGATTCATCCTTATTGCATCAGCCTTATAGCAGCTGGCAGCTATTAAATCTTATACCTCAACAGGTATAAGATTTTGGTATATATTTTGGGTCCCTCTAGGAATGGAGTGTCGGCTGTTCAACTTGAGAACCCAAAACAAGGAGATACTCTTGGGAGATTTGAATTCCCAAAAGTAAAACTTTATTGGATATACCATGTTGGTACTGAAGAAACAAGCTCAGGTTTTTCCTCACAATTGCTTGCCTAGTTAAACAATACCTTCCCCTTCTCATTGTCCAATTATGAGATGTCCTCTTATTATGGGAACAGTTCCTCTCTTACTCCAACACCTGCAGTGGTGACCTTGATGGTTTCCATGCTCTCAACATACATTCTCTGCATTTTGTTTTCCCCTTCCCTGCCCCCAGTTCATTGGCAAGTTGAAAAGAATTAGGGTTTGAAAGAAGCCAAGTGGTTCCATCTTGACATGTCGGCTTATATTTACAAACGGCTCCTCTGGGTTCGTGTGTTTAATGGTTGGCTCTCCCGCAAAAAGCCGCCCAAGCTTCTCGAAAGCCACTTGACATTCCACAGTCCATCTGAGCGGCTGGCTCGGTTTGCTTTCACTCCCCGTTCTGCTTATTATGCTCTGAATGGATATAAAGCAGACAGAGCTACTCCACAAAGCATCCATACAAAGTCTTTTTTATTAGTTCATCAGGCATCCTTATCAACTCACAGTTATGACGAGGTTCTTCTTAATGTCCAATCCTTTGCATATGTGCATTATGGTGTAGAAAGATAATAAAGTCTCATCCCCATGATGATTGAAGAAGCTCCATGGTAATGGATTCAGGCAAGAGTGAGGGAGCCTCCCCCAACCCAACAAGGATCAATTTAGTGACCAATCAGGGTTAAAGATTTGACCACATGACATAGACTACATTTCCCAGGATACCTTAATTACATTTATCATGATGCATTCCCTTAAGGGGACAGTTCTCAATTCCTAATTAACTATCCCAAATCCCATTAACTCTAAACTGTCTGGACAGCACACACCCTCCGTCGGTTTTTAATAGTTCAGTTATCACTGAACAGTGATAGACGAGGGGATGACTTGGTAGAAGCCATTCAGCCTTGACATAGAGCCTCTTTTGGGGCCACCAGGTTATCGGCACTGGCATGCAGACCTCCGCTCAGACGACAGTCCCTTGGAAGCCGGACTGGCCTTCACCTGCAAGCTGAAGTCGGAGGTGGCTTTCCTGGGACGGGAGGCAGTTGAAGCCCAGAAAGGCGCTGGTCTCTTCCGCCGTCTGGCCTGTTTCACCATTGACGAGTGAGTAGTTGGTGGCATCTATGGCCGTCCCCCCCCATCTGCCCAGGGCTGCCCCTCTGGATCATCAGTTTTGAAATCTCAAAACTTGTTTCTCAGAGGCACCCAAACATTGATCTTTCGTAACAGATTTTATTTAAAGTTTGCTGAGTTGCGGTATTCACCTTCTGACAATGTTCACTGCTGACTCCACAGTAGGATTCCCACCCCCCCTTCCAGAATCCTGGGGTTGGAACAGTGGTGGGATTCAAAAAAAATTACTACCAGTTCTGTGGGCATGGCTTGGTGGGCATGGCAGGGGAAGGATATACTGCAAAATCCCATTCCCTCACTTTCCAGCTCTCTTCTCCTGTGCAGGGCAACCAAAGGAGCTGGGACTCAATGGGAGGCAGAGAAGAGATGGGGTTAGCAGGGCCAGTCAGAGGTGGGATTTGCCAGTTCTCCAAACTACTCAAAATTTCTGCTACCAGTTCTCCAAATAGTCAAGTCTATCATGTCCGCCCTGAAGATGTTCAGATTGAAGTAAGGTTAAAATTGTCCTGAAAATTAGAAGGATTAGATCAGGTAATATGGTTCTAGGTCATGAGCAAGCGGTGCCTGCAGTGGCTGAAATGGCGACCAGTTTTGTGCTGGTTCGGATCTGTGGCAATGGTTCCTTTGCGCGCTGGTTAGATGCCATCTGGAATTGGTGTGTCATGTTCTGGGACTTTTAAAAGTCCCGGAGAAGCTTGAGTGGACGCAGAACTACAGGGAGTCCTTGTCTTACAATCACAGTTGGGAGTGGAATGATGAGCAATGAGGTTGTAAAGCAAGACATCACAAGACTGAATTGCGATGGCCATCTGGCATTCCCACTGTGGCCACTGGGAAGTCAATTAGCGACCCCAAGCTGAGCCCCTCCCTGACCTGAGCCTCAGTTAAAGGCTGCCTCGCCATTCTCTGTCCTTTTGGCCACTTATGGCCTTGAATAGCACTTGCTGGGGGCTCCTTGCCCCACCAAGGAAGTCTCAGCGGCCCCAACCCAACCAGTCCCAGCCCTGGTTGCACTCCAAAGAGACCCTTGCACCCACCCCGGGCTTTGCACCCCAGCTGACCTTGGCCATCTTCTTGCTCATACTGACCAAGTATGTCCAGCCTGGCTGCCGGGTGATGTCAAAGCAGCTTGTTGTCCAAAAGGCCCTACTGAGGCAGCCTGTGCCTAATTCAGCCTGGCTCCCCAGGGACTGTGTTTGCAGGATGAGGTGCGGGCTCTGCTTGGTCTCCCTTAAGGCAGCGGCTTCCTCTGTATTGCAGGAAAGTCCCCCTCTTTGGCTTGGAGGCCATTTGGCGCAACGGCCAGGTGGTGGGGCACATCCGAAGGGCGGACTTTGGACACGCTATCAACAAAACAATTGCCTACGGCTACATCCGAGATCCTGAAGGAGGGCCGGTGAGTAGCAAGACCCCCCATTTGGTTCTGGTGGGCTCTGTGCAGGGTGAGTGCTGGTGGCTCCTTTCTTAATCCGGATTGGCGAAAAGGAACTGCTGAGGAAAAGAAGATTGGATTCTTTGCATTTCCTTTGCCCTAGATCAGGGATTGGCAACCTTAAACACTCAAAGAGCCACAAAGAAGGTCCTAACTGGGAGCCCCCCCCCATTCAATTCTGGAGCTGACCGGAAGTCTGGTTCCCCCACCATAGAGTCTCCTTTTTCCTCTACCTGTCCTAACTGAAAGCCCTATCAATTGTGGGGCTGACCGGAAAACTCACCCCTTACCATAGAGTGTCCTCCTGGCATGCTGTGCTTCCCCCTCCTCAAACTGTAAGCTCCTCTCAAAATTGACCAGCAACATGGAGCCCAGCAGAGGAATGAAAGACCCACATGCGGCTCCAGAGCTGTGGGTTGCCGACTCCTGGCCTAGATAAAGCAACAGGTAATGCTACCATTGGCAGAGTCCAAACACCCCCAAAGCATGAATCCAGAGGTTCTCCCAGAGAGCTCAGACCGTCCCCCCTCGAATCCAATCCAATCCAGTTGGGCGGGTGGGGACATGTCCTGCCTCTGTGACCCCGTCCCTTGACCTTCTGGGGGAAGAGAGCAACAGTTGGTCTGAATGTGGACCTCTGGCCACCAGGCTGCCCCAAGGAAAGTCCGTAGATGGACTGAGAAGGGAGCTTTGGGGTCAGCTCTTCACCCACATTCTGCTTTTGGGGCAATCCCAGTTTTAGATACAGTTTTCACTGAGGTGGGTGTTTTAAGCTAAGCCCCTGTGGCTCTTTGGTGTCCATCGCTCTCCCATGTCCCATCTGGAAGGAGAGCCAGCGGGATGCAGAGGGCAGCTTCAGGGCCTTAGTCCCTCAGTGGGCTGGAACCCTCTTCTGCCTTGAAGGAGGGGCATTTTCTCCCCCCCCCCGACTCCTGCAAGGGAGGGGCATAAAGGGCATAACTGACACTTGCTGCAGCTCCTCTGAGGTCTCTCTGCATGCATGGAAGCCCCTCCCAAGACCCTGAGCTGGGTGGCAGGAGCCAGAAGAGCAGCTGGCTGGGCCTGGGGCCCCTTCCCAGGAAAGAGCCACCTCTGAATCTGGGCACGCCTTGGATGTTCTGAAAGTGTGACCTCTGCAGCTGAGCTAACCCCTCAAAAGCCCCCCCCCCAACCGAGGCCAAATCCCTTGAGTTCAGTAACAGGCACGTTGATGTGCAGTCAAAAGATTGCCATGGGACTTGTGAGGCCTGGGTTCTGAATGCCCTGGCAGCTGCCTCCCCCTCGGTTTGGTTTCCAAGGAGCAGCCTCCAAATTCTCCCCCCCCCCATTTCTGATACCCCACAAAACTCAGCCTGACAATACCAGGAGGGCTCCTGCCCCCAGAGACCTAGTCAGGATCCGGCTCAGGCGATGCTAAACCCCAATTAAACTGTCACAAGTGGCACCGTGCTGGGGCCATTTCTTCAAAAGGCAGCACTCTCCCCCGCCCCTCCACAGGCCACCACGGTGTTTTTCTGCCTCCCCCAGAGCCCCCAGTGGGCCCGGAAGAAGCACAAAATCCATTCAGGCGAGGTTGTGTGTGGGGGTTGCTGCTTGCACTAATTGCATTCAGGGAACAATGAGGAGAAGGGGGGGATTTCAGGGAGGCTGCTGAATATTTATGGGGACTGTTGGGAGGGAGACTGAGAGGAGGAGAGAACAGCCAGGCAGGCTTTGGGGTAAGGCCTTTGGTGGCTCTTTGGAGTCCTCCGGGAGAGGGGCGGTATAGAAATTTAATAAATAAATAAATAAATAAAGAACCTGGGACTCTCAGCAGTGCCCCCTCTCATAGGAAAGAAGAGACCCTTCCTCTGGGCTCTCACCCTTTTACCTCATACAGGAAACATACAATCTGCAATTGGAATAAATAACATGTCATTACTTGTCACAGCTCTTTCTGACTTTTTTTTAATGTCAAGAAAATCCTTTAAAAAGAGTTTGCAAGAGACAGAATTTTGCCTGTAGAATCATCCCCCCAATCCCCACTCCCCCCCCATTGTCCCTGCAGGATGACTTCCCCAGTGGGACGGTTCTTTTAAGGTAGGTGGGGTAGAGACGGGGAGGGATTTTCTACCTTTTTCTCACAGGAGGCTGAGTGATTTGCTCTGTTTCCCCCTCAGGTCTCGCTGGAGTTTATAAAAAGCGGCGACTACATTTTGGAGAGGATGGGAGTTCCCTTCCCAGCCAGAGTCCACACCAAATCGCCTTTTGATCCAGAGAACAAGAGAGTCAAGGGGATCTACTGAATTCGTTGGATATGGATGGATCCAGCTTACCGGAAGTAAGGAGGGGACAGTGAAATGAAATAGAACATGGAAGGTCCCTGGCTCAACAGACACCATGCCCCCTTCAAGACAAGTCCCGAGGCTGAGTGGTGGGGAAAGTGACTTTCCTCTTTTGGAGACTTAACCAGGAGGGCCAGCTGTGCATCTCCAACGTGCTCCAGGTTTTAAAATCATCTTGAAAGCCGCCTCACACACTGATTCTAAGGACAGCCTGGTTTAACTAGTATCCCTTTCAGATTTTCCCCATTTTTGGCCACTTTGGTCATTCTGACATACTATTGTCCTTTTTATTATAATTAACATATTTTTTTAAATTCAGAAACTGATTGTTTGCATCTAGCTTTAAATAAAGTAAATATTTCCCATGATAATGTGTTTTCTTTGCTGATTTATATTGTCATAAGTCGAGCAAAACTAAGGTTTTTTCAGAGCTGTATTGGCTCTTTCCTTCAGCACTTTATCAAAGGTACGTTTTCTTTTCAGTCCAGCTCACTTGTCCACCTCATGGCAGCTTCCTTGACAAAAGGATGACATGCTTTGTTGTTACCTCTTTGGGGCTGTTGGTGCTAAACTAAATGACACAGTGAGGATCATAAGCAGCTGCATAAAATCTACTCCTACTTGCTGGCTCCCTGTCTTGAGCCACATTGCACCAAAAGCTCTATCAAGGCAGGAAGCCTCATTGGAGGAGTACAGCAAAATGATGAGAAACCCACTTCTTCCTGTACATCCTGATCTTCCTCACCTATCAATGGGCAGGCTTAAATCCAGGAAGCCCTCTTTGACATCAACAGACAGTGGAAAGCCCAATAGGCCCAGCTACAGGCAGTTACATTGGTGACCCTACACACAAAACGTGCCAAGTTTTGACCTTCTTCGCCAGCATTGGTCAACTCTGAACAGGATCCGTACCCAACTTGGTGTCTGCCAGGACTCCTTGTTTAAGTGGGGTCTTGTCTCTACTCCTCAGTGTGACTCGGGGGCTCCTCAACAAAATACCCATCCCATTGTGTGTCAGCCTTCAAAAATCTTCTGCTTGTGGGCTTCCGGTTTTGAAGGCTTCGACACCAGACGGGGATTTGCGATTGTGCGCGATCCCCGCCTGGGCTCACCGCTGG
>JANHFN010003235.1:34355-44882 GCA_032468175.1 Toxicocalamus goodenoughensis
GGGAAGCCTCTGCAGGCTTTGGAGGCTGAAAAACGGGCCCGTTTCGGCCTCCAAAGACTGCAGAGGCTTCCCTGAAGCCTCCAAGAGGGCGAAAAAGGCCTCAAACAGGCAAAAAAATCAGCTGGGAGGCACATGTATGTGCAGTGCAGGTAAGGGGACAGGGGGCATTGCATTGTGGGTGCCAGCACGCACATGCTTTTGGCACACCACAACAAAAAGGTTTGCCATCACTGCTACATGCAGTAGTAGAAAAGGATAGTAATCTGTGGGTTTTATTATGGTGGTTAGGTTCTCAGCCACATCTTTGCTTTTTGTATATGTGTGGAGATAGGAGCACGTCCCTCCTTGGGCAATAGGACCACAAGAACTTTTACCTACCTTTGTCCTGTGTGGCTGCTTCCATGCTTGGATTCTGCCATGGCACATCGGCTCTCCTTTAAAGCCTGCACACTAAAGTTTCAGGTTGGACTGTGGGCCCCTTCATGAGGCTAGCTGGGCCTGCTTCCCTTCCCAAGCAGACTGGCCGAGGGTTCCCCCTGCAGGCTCTTTGGGGAGCTGCTCACCTGTGGTGCATGTGGAACTGCAGGGCTCGTGGGAAGAGAGCTTCCAGCGGTACATGTCGGCTGGGCTCATATTCTGGCCCTTCCGGAAGAGCTTCAGCCGGTTCCTAAAGAACAAAAAGGCCCAATGAAGCAAGGAGAGCTTTTCTGGCACAGCCAATTTTAGAGAGAGAAATGTTTGGGGCCAAAAGTTTGAATTTAGGAAGGTATTGTCTTTAAAAATAGTGTTTTGGATTGTTTGGTTGTAATAAAACATACCTGTCCTGTTCCCCCAGCAGAATCCCCAGCCCGGTTATTGGCAGAGCTTCCGCTGTCTAGAAATAGAGAGAATGGGATAAAAATACCCACAAGCAGAAACAGTTCCATTTATACACACACACACACGTTATCTGATTTGTCTATTATATGCCCAAAACAGCTGATTTCATGCTGTGATGCCACTTCACATAATGACTCCTTTATGGTCTATCTCAAAGACACCCCTTCTAGTTGGATGGGTCCAGACCAGCTCTATTATCACTAGAAATAATAGAATAACGGAGTTGGAAGGACCCTGAAGATATTCTAGTCCAACCTCCTACACAAGTAAGAGACCTTATATCATTTCAGACAAATGGCTGCCCAGTCTCCTCTTGGAAATCTCCAGTGATGGAGCACCCACAAGTTCTGATGTTCTGAATAGAGCAGAGGGAGGAGTCCCTGTGGAGGAGGGGTGTCCCAAGGTGGAGATCCCCTCCCAGAAGGTATAATGCTGAGAGCTGGAAAAGGGTCTGTTCTAAGCCATTCAACCATTTCCGAGAAAGAACTTAAGCTGAGAAAACGGCGCATTTTAGGAAGTGAATTCAATTCTGTCCAGTCCCTGAATAAAAATTGGTCATTACACCAAGTGGCTTCATGTCATGAAATGACCTGCCAGTCATTGGGGTTTCTGCTTAGAACCTCCAGGAGACGTAGTAGTAGTAGTAGTAGTGGTGGTGGTAATGGTAGTAAGAGGAGGAGGGGGAGGGGGAATGAAAGAAGAAGATGAAAAGGAGATAGAGGAGGAGGAGGCGGCATGCACCAGAAGACAAGACCAATGTAACAGCCCTGGTGCCTTCAGGGTGCATCTCCTTCTGCTTTCCTTCATTTAAGGCTCCTCTCACTTCCCTGGTTTATATGGTAGATGTGGGGAGGGTAAGCTTGTAGCTGCCTATACACCAGTTCCTCTCTCCTTCTCCTTTGGGGAAGGTAGTCAGTTTCTGGTCAGGATGCTATCAGTGAGGGGTCCTTGGTGCTCTCTGTCTAGCACTGATGATGTTACCTAGTCGGGTAATGAAACATCTGCAAGAAAACAAGCAAGCTCAGGGAGAACCGAGGATCCCTCATGTCAATCCTGAGCTACAAATCTTCTATCAGTCACTGTTGCTTAACAGTGTTGATACAGGCACAAAATCCTCACTTTATACGTGTAACTCCAGCCAGTGGTGAACTTGTTGGTACTTTCTAGCGGAATGGACCACAGGCTCCTCATGCAACCCTGGTCCTTCCTCCTCTCTGAAAGTTCTGCTCTGAAGAAATCCAATAAAGTAAGTAAGGGATGAAAGGCCAATGCTGACCGCTATCCGAGAAATGGCACACAGGTTTTCAAAAGGACAGGAAGCAAATTGGAGAAGCCTGAAGAAACCCAGGCCTTTCCTTTGGATTAGCAAAGCCATAATAAATATACGTAGATGTATATTTGCAGGAGTAAGATAAGGATATTAAGAAAATATGTATAACATGCAGAATGTTACACAATCTGCAGAAGAAGACTGTACATGTTCCATCCATGTGGACTCTTGTAGGTCTTTGTGTATTATAGTTCTGCTTCATACTCTTTGTTTTAAGTAAAATTAATACGGTATATAGACAGCACAAATTGTGCAGTAGGAATAAATTTTGTGGTGGTGTAGACTTTTTCGATGTGTGTGTGTGTGTATACCTGTGTTCCAGATTGCCCACCCACCCCAGCTGATGGGTGGGTCATGGGCTGAAGTCCAAGAGTTCCTCTCCCAGGGCAAGAGCCCTGCACTTTTCCCACAACTGATGTTCACAGATACCCACAGAACTGCTTCACTGCTTGAAAACTGGCCCAGGATGGAGTGCAGAGAAGTCCTGTCTGTGAATTGCCAAATCAGGGCTGATCACATTTCTTGACAGCAGAAGCTCTGGAATAATTCCTTTCCTCTCCACAATGGGACTGAAGGGTTTTTTCTTACCCCACTCCTTCCCCCAGCCATTGCAAAAGTTGTAACCATGTTGGATTTCCCCCTCTCAGTCTTGCTTTTTAGGCTTAAATAGCTCGGCTGCCTATCTCCCTGGGAGTAAGTCACATGGAACCCTGAGATCAATATCAGAGTAAACATGGATGCAATTTCACTGCATGAAGTTTTTCATATCGGAGTCAAAAACATTCCAGAAGATCCCCAAAAATCTTCACACTAAAAACTGCCTGAGCATAATCCTGAAAAGCTCCACTTGATGAACTAAAAACGCAATCAGGATTATACAATCAGCTTCTCCAGTCTGCAAACTATCAATGGCAAGAAAATCAAATTTTAGCTATTGAAACACCAGTGAAACAAACACATCCTTGCACAAGATAGAGAAATTCTTAGAAGGACTCTCCCGCCCAACAATTTTCATTATTTATCCCCAGAGTTAAACCACTGGGTGAGGCCATCTGCCAGCACAAGCTTAAGGACAGTCTGTATGCTGGAGATGATCAGTTACATGTCTCTGCTAGCCCTGGCCAACCAAGTGATGCTGTTGAGGTCCTTTCCTGGTGCCCAGAGGAGGACCCAACCCTAGCAAGACCAAGTGGCTTTGGGTTTTAAGGCCCCATGGATCCGGAATTCTTGATTAATTCTTAGTTCTTGGTCCAGGTACAGCTTGTACAGAATTTGGGGTCTTCCTGGACTCATGGCTCCTGTTGAAGGAACAGGTGGCAGTGTTGGCAAGAGGACTTTGGCACAGATTTGTTGTGCATCAATTGCAACCTTTAGCAGTAGCACTCAGAGTTATATAACTGCTCCACAACACTCTCTGAGCAGCTTAGAAATGTCAGCCTATTGCCCACAATAGTCTGGCTTCTCATTTTACAGACCTCAGAAGGATGAGTCAACCTGAGCCTGTCAAGATCAAACTCCTGGCACTGGGCAGATTTTGCCTGCAATGCTGGTGAGGCTCCTACAGCCTTTCCTGAATTGGGAGGACTTACTCAGGGTGACTCATGCCTTGGTCACCCCCAAATGGACCCCTGCAATGTGCTGTCCTCGAAGACCACTTGGAACCCCAGCTGGTTCAAAAAGATGTGGACAGTTGTGAATGCAACTCCCATAAGCTACGCTGCTTCCAGTGGGCTTCTGGGTGCAATTAAGATGCTGGTTCCCACCTGAAGCCCTTTAGGGCTCAGGGCAGGGTTATTGTCAGGAATCTCTCCTCTTCTCTCCATTCACCTTCTTCAGATACCTGACTATTGACACTTGCTTCCTGGAGCACCAGCGACTGAGGGGAGAAAAGGGTGAAAGGCAATGCCATAGGCTCATTCAAGGAAAGCAACAAGGAAAAAAAACAACAAAAAACCAGGAGGCATGTCAGCGCAAGGCTGAACAGAAAAGATGTGGTGGGAGAGGGAAGGCAGTAAGAATGATGGCCTGCACAAAACTCTTGAAGTCTGTAGGGATTCTCCGTCATCCATAGTTGTCCCAAAGGTGCTTTTTCAGGAGGCAACTGGACTTCCTTATTTTTTTTCTTTTGACGATGTTCTGCTTCACATCCAAGAAGCTTCTTCAGTTCTGACAGGATAATGGGGAATTGAAGAATTTATATTCTTTTTATATGCTGTCAGCAAGGAATATAAATCCTTCCATTCCCCACTATCCTGTCAGAGCTAAAGAAGCTTCTTGGATGAGAAGCAGAGTGTCTTTAAAAAAAAACCAGAAAGTCCAATTGCCTCCTGAAAAAGCATCTTGGGGAAAACTCTTGAAGAGAAGTCAGTCCAGCGTTGCTGCTTTTACACCTTTTCCTGGAAACTGTGAATGCCTTGAATTGTTGAGCTGAGTTACAAGGACCATCTAGCTTAATCCTCTGCAAAGGTCAACAAAATAATCAAGTCATCCTCACCAAGTGTCTATCCAAACTTATCTTAAACTCTCTGGGGATGGAAAACCCAGAATTGCTATCAATAGATTGAATACCTGCAAGGTTGGGTTGTTTGACTCCTTTGGTTCCAGGGACCCTCCATTATCTACCATATAAGGGTCCTCTTGGACTCACAGCTCCTGCTCAAAGAGCAGATATAGGCTTACCTTGTGCCTCTGTTGCATCCATTCCTGGTCGGAAGGGCCTTCAAGTACTCACTCATATATTGGTCACCTCTCCACTGGATTGCTGCAGTATGGGGCTGTAATATTTCATGGGGCTTGCCCATGAAAATCACTTGGAAGCTATATCGGTCCAGAATGCAGGGGCACTGGGCAGTTATGGGTAGTCTGTGGGATGCAGTGATGGGTAGGCTGTGGGATGCACACATATCCCCACTGCTTCATGAGCTGCACTGGTTGCCAATTAGCTGCAGGGCATCAGGCCTGATAATTTGAGGGACCATCAATCTGGCCACGTGATCAGGTCAGCTAGAGTGAACACACTTCAGGCCCCATCTATTGTGGAACCTAAGAAGAGGACCATTCTTGGCGATGGTTCCTGCTCTGTGGAATAATATCACTTTAAGCAATCAGAACAGAGCTGGAAGGGACCTTGGAAGTCTTATAGTCCCTAAACTCAAGTGTCCCTATATGGTTTTAGACTTTCCAGTCTCTTCTTAAAAACCTCCAGTGATGAAGCACTCACAACTTCTGAAGGCAAAGCTGTTCCACTGGTTAATTAACTCACAGTGAGGAAGTTTCTCCTTAGTTCCAGGTTGCTTCTCTCCTTGGTTAGTTTCCATCTGTTGTTTCTTGTCTTGCCCTCTAGTGCTTTGGAGAAAAAGTTGACCTCCTCTTTGTGGCAGCCTCTCAAATACTGAACTATTCATGTTATCCCTAGTCTTTCTTTTCTTTAGACTAGCCATACCCAAATCCTCCAACCATTCTTCATACATTTTAGTCTCCAGGCCTTTAATCATCTTACTTTCTCTTCTTTGCACTTTTTCCAAAGTCTCAACATCTTTTTTGTAATGTGATGACCAAAACTGGATGCAGTATTCCAGATGTGGTCTTACTAAGGATTTATAATGTGGTACTAATACTTCATGTGTTTGATACTATGCCTGTTTATACAACCACCAATTGTATCAGCTTTTTGGCTGCTGCTGCTTACTACTAACTCATATTTAAGCTGATCATTCACTAGGACTGTTAAGTCCCTCTCACTGTTTCACTATTTTTGAGCCAGGGTTCACCTAATCTGTACATGTACTTTTTAGATATTTTAGATCTTGTCTCCTGGAGTGTTCCTATTCCTGCTAGCTAAGTGTTGTCTGCAAATGTAATGAGTTCCCCTCATCTCAGTTGTTTATGAAGATATTGAAGAGTATTTGGCCTAAGACGGAGCCTTGTGGTACCCCGCTGCTTACTTCCCTCCATGTAAACATAGATCCATTAAGTACTCCTCATTGAGTTCAGTTTGTCAGCCAGTTACAAATCCTTCTGGTGGTGATGCTGTCTATCCCACTTTTTTCTACCTTACCAAAAAGTAAGATACTTTGTAAGGTCTACTTTGTCAAATGCCTTGTTGAAATCTAGGTATACTATGTTCACAGCATTTCTACTAATCTACTAATTTAATCACTTTGTCAAATAATGAAATGAGATTGGTTTGGCATGATCTGTTTTTAACAAACCACTGCTGGCTATTAGTTATAACTTGATTTGTTTCTAGATGTTCATAGATCTTTTCTTTGGTTATTTTTTCCAGTATCTTCCTAGGTATTGATGTTAGGTTGATTGGTCTGTAGTTTCCTGGGTCTGTTTTTTTCTCTCCTTTTTTGAAGATGGGAATCACATCAGCTCTTTTCCAACCTTCAGGTACTTTCCCTGTGCTCCAGGATTTTTGAAAGATATGATACAATGGTTCTGAGATAATATCTACCAGCTGCTTCAGAACTCTGGGATGTAATCTGTCAGGTCCCAGTGATTTATATTCACCAAGATCAGACAGGTGTTCTCTTACCACTTTTTGCTTATTTTAATTTTTATTTCCAGTCTGTCATAGGTCATAGAGCTATAATTTCTTTTTACGTGAAGACTGATGCAAACAAAGAGCTAAGCAGCTCTGTTTTCTCTCTGCTGCCTGTTACTTCTTTGCCATCTTCTCTCTTTAGTGGACCAACAGTTTCCTTTACTTTTTTCTTGTTATTTATATGTTGAAAAAACTTTTTCTTTGTTTTTTTGTTATCTGAGCCTGTGCTTTCCTGACTTACCTTTGCAGATTTGGCCTATCTGCTGATATTCAGCCTTAGTTATGTGTCCCTCTTTCCATTTTTGTAACTGTCCCTTTTATCTCTTGTCTCATTTTATGCCTTAGTTATGTGTCCCTCCTTCTATAATTTGTAGTGCTTTTTTGTCCTTTAGTTTCAGTTCACCTCAGCTCTTGGGAGCTGCCTGTTCAACCATGTCTATTTCTTTAGAATTTGCCTTTCTTTTTGTGCATTTTCAAGAAATTCCATTTTAGCTTTTAAGGTTTTCTTAACTGTCTGCAAGCAAAAACAGAGCTCAGGAAGGCCACATGCAGTCCTCCCGAGCTCCATTTTTGCTCACAGGGCACACAGGCTACCACAGATGTCCCCGACATGAGTGTCATTGAGCTGGCCACTTTGGCTACCCCCACCCAGTCCCCCCCAGGTAAAAAAGAACCCTGATTGGCCCTCAATGAAATTGAGCTTGACACCCCTGTGTTAGATTGTCTCTCTCTGCACAGTCTGCCCCTTGGGTCTGGTCCCATCACAAAAATGGCATCACTCAGTTGTCTGCATATATAACCCTCTTCTGACTGGTTTCATAGTCTACAGCAAGACGTCTTTTTTATTAGTTCATCCTTTGATCCAGGTAGTTTCAACATTTGTGTTGTCATCAGATTGATGCATCTTTCTACAAGGAAGTTTATTCTTGATATACAGTATGTTCCTCTGAAATAAGGTGGCCCCATCAAAACCAAATTCCTATGCTGTATTTGGACTTGGCGAGATAAACTAGGTGTCATAAAGTATCTGACAAATAAATAGTAGAAAACCTCTTTTAAGAGCCACAGTGAGCAGTGGTTAGAATGCAGGACTGCCGGCTAATTCTGCTGACTGCCAGCAATTTGATCCTGACCAGCTCAAGATTGACTCAGCCTTCCATCCTTCCAAGGTAAGTAAAATGAGGACCCAGATTGTTGAGGGCCATAAGGGGCTAAAATTGTGAAGCAGTAAGTCTAAATGCTACTGCTATTTAATTGTCCCTTAGGGTGTTTTCAATTCAGTGTCCCCCCCTTTGGGTTACAAGGGGCCCCTATGGTTTTCTTATAGCTGATAATGAGGTGCTGCATGAACAACTGTATAAGAGCATGTTGGTCTATCTGACTGACATATTGATCTATATGGAATCTATGGCAGAACATGTGAAACTAGTTAAGAGTGGTACTCAAAAAATTTAGGGCTCCTAAACTTTCAAAGTATGTGTTCCATCAGAGCAAAATTGACTTTTTGGGTTACTGCATTTCCTATGAGGGGAGAGAGATGGACCCCGAGAAAGTTAAGGCAGTGCTGGAGTCGGCCCTGCCCTGTACCAAAAACCTTTTGAGATTTGCAAACTTTTACTACCAATTGATCCTGTCATTCACCCAGATCACCCTCCCCATCACCAATCTGCTAAAGACGAAGGGGAGGGGAAACCCAAATCAAACCAGCCCTTGAAGTGGTTAATAGAGTGCCAGGCAGAGTTTGAAAAACTCAAATGGTCATTTGCTGCCATGTTGGTGCTAAAAAACTCAGCCCCTTATCATTCAGGCAGATAGCAGTGATATAGTGGTGGGGAAGTCCTTCTACAAAAGAACAGCCAGCGTGCCCTGTAGTGGTGTGCATACATCTCCAAGAAGCTAACTGATACTGCATGGAGGTAGGCAGTTTGGGAGAAGGAGGCTTATGTGATGCACTGGACGCTCTTAAAGTGGAGGCACTTCCTGGAAGGCAGCAAGATCCCTGTTGAGGTGTGGACTGACCACAAGAATCTAGAAGCCCTAAATATGCCCTGGCGGCTATCACCCAAGCAAGTTTGGTAAGCTCAGTACTTTCCTCTGCTAATCCTGTGCCACTGGTGGGAATTTTTTAGCTGATGCACTTTCAAGGATGTCCCAACACAACAGCTCCAAACAGGAAATAGTGAGACCAATTATTCCCTCTCACCAGCTTTCAGCTCTGGTTACCACCCGAAGGCAGGCAAAGCAGAACCTCAGGTGAGAGAAGGAATAGCGAGCACCCTAAAGATGGCATTAGACAAGAACAAATGCACATTGCAAGGAAGTTTAGCTTGGGTGGGGGCAAAGAAAGAAACCTAAAAGTTACTAATTCTGGAGAAAAACCATGACTCAAAAATATGCTACACCTGATTAAATGCCAATTCTGATGGCCATCTCTTCAAAAAGACATTCAAAATTATGTGGCTATCTGCCCAGGTTGTGCTTCAGCCAAACAGCAGCAAGAAAACATCAGGACTCCTCCAACTTGTGGAAGAGCCCAACACCCCTTGGAAGGAAATTTCTATGAACTTTATAGTGGAGCTCCCAGAAAGTTCCAGAAACACCATAATTTGGGTGATTACTGATTTATTCTCCAAACAAGTACATTTTGAGCCCAGCCTATTAGACAGACCTCTTGCCATTTACTGAGGTGGCCTATAATAGTACATAGCAGCACCGGATTTACCCCTTTCAAAATGGCCACAGGAGAAGACTTTGCGCCCATGCCAGAGCTGCCCTAACCAACCCCCCACATCTCATCCCTAAAGGATTGGGTTGCCCAACTACAAGACTCATGGCCTGTTGTCAAGGAAATCATTGGAGGAAGCAAGAGAGATTTATAAAAAAACAGGCAGACAAAAAACGAACAAAGCTCAAAGACTTCAAAATAAGAGACTGGATCTATCTGTCTACCAAATACATACAATCCAGGCAACTTAGAAAATTGGGACTCAAGCCCTTTCCCCATCAAGAGAATTATCAACCCGGTTGATCTCAAACTGCTGAAGGCCATTAGGCTCATTCACCCAATTTTCCATTGTAGCCTACTGAAACCAGAAACTCAATCCCTGCGACACCCAATTCAGCCACCACCCTCACCCAAACCCCTCATGATTGAAGGGGACAACATTTTGAAATTAAGAATATTTTAGACTCCCGTAGTCACCGAGGAAATCTTCAGTATTTGGTAGTGTGGAAGGACTTCCCTCCTTCAGAAAATGAATGGGTGGACCTTAAACATATTGAAGCAGCCAAGCTTCTCAAACGCTTCCACAACCAGTATCTCAATAAACCGAAATAGTACCCTACTCTAATTGTATTTCTACCTTGTTTCTCTTTTATGTTGTGTCTTTCCATTTGTTTTGCAGGACTAACGTCCCTGTCAAGGGGAGACGGGCTGTCAGAACCATCAGCTTTGGCTTGGCAACTTGCTGGTGCCAGGGAAAGGAAGCGGAGAACAAATGGGCACTTTGCTGTATACCTTTAGGGCAGGAAACTGGGAGGGTGGAATTGCCAGCTGAGGAAGAACAGATCTGTTTGGAATCTGGTTCATGCTGGTGCACTGGCATCTTCAAGGCTGTTTGCCCTGAGTGTGGAAATTCACCAGCCCAAAACATCTCGGAGCTTCCCTAGGCGATGGTGGATTGGCTACACATTGATGGACCACGGGGGGGGGGGGGGACAGGGGTTTTATTTTTGTACAAGTGCAGGGGAATTTTAGTTTCCCCTTTAA
>JANHFN010003236.1:188900-200090 GCA_032468175.1 Toxicocalamus goodenoughensis
GTGAAACACTTTAAACTTACTATCTAGGTTTATATATTATTTACCCAAATAATGTTAGGTAAACCTGATATTCCTAAAAATATGTAAGTAACTTAAGGGTGGATTGAAAACATCTATTGCTATCCATGAATCCCCTTCTTACTCCCTACTTTGAAAGAAGCAAGGCAGCTAATTGACATTCCCCTCTTAGTCTCTGCTTCTGTCTGGAAGAACATGGTCTCCCTCTTTCTTCTGGCTTCCCAGAAGTCATTTGCATTGAATAGCTGAGTGTTGGCATTGTGAGTTAGACCACTCAGGGAACATAGCCCAAAGACCTACCATAATTCCATTTTATTGTAAAGTTGCATTAAGAGAATCCTACAATTTTGAAAATATATTTCTCCTCTCGTCACCTTTATAGCTCAAAAAAGTAAAATAAGTCCCTTCTGAGTTGCTTGCCCTATTTACATTGCTATTGTGGGCTAAGTTGCCTTTTGTCTGTTCCCTTGGTTGCACCTGTGGTCCAAGGTTGTTCCTGTATTTTGCCCCATCACAGTCCTCTTCTTTCTGTGGGCCTTCCTGTTCCCACACTGCACCACTTCAAGAGTTTTTCCGTAGAACTTCCTGAAACCAACCACAAACCTTTATTAATGGTCAGTGCTTTTGAGTATCCATTTAGCCTGCCAGTCATCATGACCTCCATGTCTCCTCTGAAAAGTCTTTTCTTTAAGACTCAGTTTTCATCTCTTTTCCTATAGAAGAGGAAAAATATGGTTCTTTTCTATTCTCAAGATAGCTATCAGCTGAGTATGTAAACAACAATCATAGATGCTATCACAGAATCGTAGGGCTGGTAGACAGCAGTCCTTATACAATCCAGTGATGAAGACCACAACTGAATGCACTATTCCAAATGTGTCCTCACTAGTACGATACAGAATGATACTATCACACTGTGATCTTGATGCCATCACTCTGTTGATGCAATCTAGGACTGTATTGGCTTTTTTTTTGCTGCTAAAGCACACTGCTGGCTCAAACTTAAGTCCTGTCCATCAGGACACCCAAATCCTTGTCACGGTAACTGCTGTTGAACCAGGTGCTGCATATTCTGTACATTTGGTTTTTTCTTGCCTAAGGATAAAACCTTAGTTTCCCCATCTTTGAACTGCATCTTGTTGCATAGGACTACATTCCAATATGCCAAAGGCTCCCACCCATTCCTGGAATGGCTGTCTTAACTTTATTTCCATGGTTTCCAAAAGTTCCTCAGACAGTGCTTCGTGATGGCTGCAAACTTTCAATTCTCCCTTTATTCTCTTTACTTTGGAAGAAAAACAAAGGAAGAAAAAAAAAAACAGTTAGGACTCATATGGTAGCCTGAGTTGCTGCTTTTAATTCAGCACCAGTAAAATTCCATTCCCTTTATTATTTTTTCCCCTCAGATATTTCTGTAGTTTGTTTAAACACTGAGAAAGGTGGAAAAGCAGATTGTAACACAGTTAAGCAAAGGGGAGATAAGGTCAAACTCCAGTAAGGGATGGATGGAAGATTGAATTCCTTGCCTGCACATCTGCTCTAGTTAGAGGAAGCCGATCAAGGTTTATCTTGTTGAGACACACCAAGAATAGACTGATCAGATGGAGTTTCTGTAAATGATTGGCAAATCTACCACTTGTTAAATTATAAGCTGGACACATTTCTGACAGGGCAATTAATGCACTTAATATCCACTGCTACTCATATTTACTTAGAAACATTTTACTTATCAAAGAACAATCAGAATTTGTCATCCTGTCTGGTTAAGACTAGAAAGGCAATTTATGCATGCATATCTAGGTAGATTTGATATTAATATGGATTGTTAATCAAATGGATCCTTGTATGAGATTTTAGAGAACTATTCCTTTTGAAGCTCATCCCACTTCCTGTGGTTTCCATTTCCTGGTTGAAACCTACAAAATCCAGGGGACTAGGAGATCATTAGTGTCTGGGATCAATTTATTCATAACAAGAGTATGTGAGGTTATATTCAGCCTGTATTTTATGTTCTGATTTTTTTTTGCCAATATGTAAGACAGAGCATTTATTTGTTGAGATTTGAAGTTGCCATTTGCTTGACCATTCTGATACATAGTCGAGGTCTTTTTGAAGGGTAGCAGTATTGTCTGTGGTGTTGAATAGCTTTATAATATCATCAGTGAAGAGAACGCAGTTGCTCTTAATATGATCACAGATCACAATATATTAGTCTGCAGGCTATTTATCAACTTTTCCTTGCTATTAAGTGCCTTTCTCAAAGACAGTCAATCGTATTGGATGAGAAACAGTAGAGTATTACTTAAGGGGTGAGAGTCGAGGCAAGGACATTTTCACAGGAAGGATTGGCCCCTTTCCCACGACAGGCATGGATGAACTGAGTGACAAAGCGCTTTTGAGCCACTGAGGGGCAGTCAAGCACCGTCCCTGAAGGATTTGAGATGGGGAGGGGTGGCACCCAAAAGCACCCATGGAGACAACTGGAACTGCCGCTTCCTTTGAAGACTTTTGCAGATTTCCTGTGGTGGAGAAATCAGATTTATTCCAGCAGAGGCTGCTGCTGCTGCTGCTGTGGAGGTTTATTTCTGATGCTTCTCTTCGTTTACAAGGAAGTTGTGGCTTCGAACAACAGTCCGCCTTAACCTAGAAAAAGAGACTCTTTGGTCAATCCAGGGTGAGGGTTAGGTGTTAGAGGGTGGGCTAGATGCCCTCAAGGCTACCTTCCAACCTGGATATCTATAGAGATCCTCAGTCATCCAGGTCATGGTTGTCCCCAAGGTGCTTTTTCCAAAAGCGACTGGATTTCTTTGCTTTTTTTTTCTTTTCTTGAAAACATTTCGCCTCTCATCCAAGAAGCTTCATCAGCTCTTGGCTGGGGGAGAATGGAAGGATTTACATGAACCGTGGAAGCTTCTTGGATGAGACGCGCAACGTCCTCAGGGAAAAAACCAAGAGAGCCCAGATGCCTTTTGACAAAGCACCTTGGGGGGCTTCCTACCAGGATTTGGGCAGGATGCATGGATCTCCTTGCTAGCAGAGAAGCCACTGCTGCCAAGAGCTTGCAGTCCAGCCTTTGGACAAGAGGGGAGGGGGGCAGGGGGGGGGGTCTTGATTTCAGCAAAAGGGGTCAGTCTGGAGGGCCAGGCCAGGAGGGAAGGGGCAGAGGATGGAGGCCTCGGGAGTGGAAGGCTTTTCAGGCTGCTAGAGGTCCAGCTGTCCACCCCGGAGTCGAGTCCAAGACAAACTGGCCATCCGGGGGGGACGACAGCTCACCAGAACCGACAGGGGTCCCTTCCCTGCCTGGTACCAATGCTCAGAATGGGGAGGGGGCTTTGGACCCCTGAGGGAGATAAGTGAAAGTGGGGAGGGAGGGGAAGAGAGCAATTTCCAGGTCTGGGGGCAGCGGGTGGGCAGCCTTTAACCGGCCACAGATAAGAAGTGAAAAGCTGGACAGGAAGTCTGGAGAAATGGAAACCCAATCAGCCAGGAAAGGAATCAAATTCACCGTGGACTCCGCTGTACCAGCCCCCACCACCACCACCACCATCCGCTGCCCCTCCCCACCCCGAAACAGATTCATTTCAGAGGCATAAATGCTTCCAGGTTGCAAGGGAGATGCCATAGGTCAAAAGAGCAGGTGGGCTGGGCTCTGGATTGGGGTAGGTGGGGGCCGTATGACCAGTGCTACCCACCCTCCATTAGGGGACCCAGACCCTCCTGCATCAGGGCTGTCTTGGCCGATACTGCTTAACGATGGTTTGTCCCGGGCATCAAGCCTTGAAATGGGGCTTGCCACCCCTGGGGTTGGGCTCAAGCTACGGACTGACCATCAACCAGCTCGGGGGTCAGTTCTGGCTTCCCGTGGCCTGGAAGAGGCCCCTATGGGATGGGGAGCCCCACAGGCAGCTGCGGTCAAGGCCAGAACATGGCTGCCCTTCCCCCTCCTCAAATCATACCAGATCCTGGCTTAAACATGGCCTGATTGAGCAAGGGAGTGGGTCACCCCGATCCAGGTTGCATTCTCATTGGGACAACAAAGTTGGTGGGTGTTCCTGCCCCCACCCCCCGCCCCAATCCACTTTCTGGGGGAGGGGGGGGGGTGAAGGGAATAAAGCAGGCAGGTTAACCGAGCAGCTGCAAGGCAGCAATTTAGCGTATGGGATCATTTACCTGATTAGAGAGTTTATTTTATAGAAATTGCTTCAGAATGGGTCGGCATCCGGGGAGGGCGCTGGCGAAGGCGTCAGTCCCTCTATATGGGGGTGGGGGTGAGCCCCAGCCACCAGGAAAGCCGTCCTTTGCCCCTTACTTCAGCGGCACCAGAGATCATGCCCCTTAATTCAACGCGGCGGGAAAGCCCTGGAAAATGGCCCCGCCGGGAGTTTCCTGCTGCTCCCCCAGGGAAAAAAAACGTGGATGGGATGCTCTCGATAGCCAGGATCTTCTGGAAGTCAGGTGTGGCAGGTGAACTTGCAAGTAAAGGCTCCCTCCTAGGTGGGCTGTTAAAACTCGGGAGGGGGAAGGGGCCTTCCATTCCTGCCACTTTCACCGCCCGGTGGCTCCATGGTATCATGGCCAAGCCTTCCCATTGGCACGGTTGATGGACAGGGGGATAGGAAAAGCAGAGTTGGCAGCTTCAAGGGGGCAAGATTTAACCCCCTCCCCTTAAAAGGTCCCTCTCCATGGGCGAGTTTGAGCTGTGTAGGGGTGGAATGGGGAACGGTGGGAGAGTTGGAGTTAATGCCTGTGCCAACGGTCAAGGAAGGCTCCGTTTAGCCAAAAAGGTGGTTTTTGAACAAGCTTTGGTAGCCCTGAAACGGCCATTCTTTGGCTGCTGCCCCGTTGATGCCAGCTGGTTTTGTACCCCAATTTATACTTCCAATCTGCACTGGAAAGATTTGGGATATTCTTGGAAATTAATCAAAAGGGAAGAAGCAAGGAAGGAATATAAGAACCATGAAAAGGTTAGGACTCTCTAATTCTCTCTGTGCTGGCTTCTAACTTCCTGGGTAGGCCCCACCCACCTTTTGTCTGTCTGTCTGTCTATATCTATCCATCCCTCCATCCATCTCTATGTATCTATCCTACCCATCCATCAATCTAGTCTTGTCTATCCATCCATCCATCCAGTTGTCTATCCATCCATCTATCCATCTCTATGTATCTATCCTATCCATTCATCCAGTCTTGTCTATCCATCCATCCATCTATATGTATCTATCCTACCCATCCATCGATCGTCTTGTCTGTCTATCCATCCATCCAGTTATCTATCCATCCATCTATCCATCTCTATGTATCTATCCTATCCATTCATCCAGTCTTGTCTATCCATCCATCCATCGTCTATCCATCCATCCAGTTATGTCTGTCTATCCGTCCATCTATCCACCCAGTCTTGTCTATCTATCCATCCACTACTCAACCACCCATCTACATATCATTTATCCATTCACACACACACACACACACACAGACACTTATGCACACACAAATACAGAGGGAGATTTTAATGCAGGAAGTTCTCCCTCATTTGCATGTGTTTTGCGCCTGGCACCACCAAGGGGTGCCGGGGTCAATTGAAACTCAAGAAAAAGAGGAGAAATTTTATGCAAAACTGTTGATTGCATTTGTATGTAATGAAACCATCCAATATTCATCCGCCTCTGGGCGCTAATCGGGAAGGAGAACCGGAGGACCGGAGTGTAGCCGGGAAGCTGTAATGAGCTTCTGTAGTGATTAAAAAAAAAAAAAAAAAAAGCAGCACTTCAGCCCGCCGACAATCCAGCCAGAAAGCGCCTCTAATCAACACTGAATTTCGGAGGCAAAGCGATTATGCCGCTGAGCGTCTCTTTCCCCCCCCCCTCCCCTCTGCTCGGCACCCTGTCGAAGAGGGCTGCGCGCCTGGTTAAACCTGGCTTGCCAACCTCGCACAGCGCTCCTTATGACAAGAGGCGGCACGAAAAAGCACAATCAGGGAGCCAGCCGCCTCCGTCCTTCGCACAAAACCAATCCAGCCCCCTTCCCCCCCCCCAAAAAAAAAAAAAAAAAAACCAACAACAACCCCGAGGTTCAAAAGAGGAGCAATCACCTTTCTTTTGAACTTCCAACATTGGCTTGAGGCGGCCTGCGGTCTTTCCATCCAGGCCCAGATGGTTTGGTGGGTTGGTTTTTTTTTTTGCAAGCATTGGGGTTTTCCGCACAAAGCGGGCTTTAAAAATGGGGATTGGCAGGAGCGAAGAAACCGGCGTTTCTGTCCTTTGCAACAGGCTGGCTGTTTTCAATGCCTGGACTCGATTTTGTTTAAAGCTAAACTATCACCAACCACCCCCACCCCCCAAAAATAGCCAATTCTGCCATCAGGGCTGCAGCACAAGCATCATCAGTCGAAAAAGAGGGGATACGACTCATTGTAGACAAGTGAGCTTGCCACTTCGGGAGAGAGGACGTGCCCATTTCCATGCACCCTGACGTGGCTCAAAAATTAGGGGTTCAACAAGCAGCCCTCAGATCATTCAGACTTGCTTTATTTCATACACAAAATTCCTGACCGATTTATGAAGCGCCCCCCCTCCCCCCCACAGCATCCTCTGTTCCTCCAAAATAAGGCACCACAGCCCATGGAATCGATGATTGTTCCGTGATTATTCTTCTTCCAAAATGGCTTCTGGGTCTGTGGCCCCAAAGTCACGCTGTGCTCTCCACGACGGCGCTGAGATAACAACTGTTGGGGAGCCAGATGCTCTTTCCGGCCCACCTCCAGGCTCAGCCCCCTTCCTCAAGTCCTGAGCTTTGATTCCTGCAGTTGAAAAATTATTACTGACCGTTTTAGCCAGAAGAAAGCAGCTTGCGGTGACCTCTGTGTGTGTGTATATGAGAGAGAGAGAGAGAGAGACTGACTGACTGACTGACTCTAGACAAGCAGCTCCTTCATCTTTGCTGCCAATAGCTTGTCCATTTCCTCTGTGGCATCTTCGGTCATTTGCTGAATCTGTGGCAAATTGAGAAAAAGAACACTTGGTTGAATTCTTTTTAGAAAAAAACACCAGCAGGTAACAAATGGCAACAACCGCACTGGGCTTTTCGTCAAAAGCATGAGAAATGTAGGGACGTCCATCGTCATGTGCTTTTAATGACCCCATAATCCCTTGCGGGGGTAGAGTCTGGGCAACTGAATGGAGCTGAGTGTTTGAATGGCCGGGTGCCTTTCCTGTCGCCAATGCAGAGTTTTGTTCAGCAGACAGGTTCTCATCATGCCCAGAGAGAGAAATATCTGCCTCTACCTGGGATCGAACTCACAGATTGAGAGGCGGGAGCTCCACCTCTCGGCCACCGCACCACTCAAATGTAGGGTCAAAAAATAAAGGCCAGCGACCGAATGAGGACACAGCTGTCCAGAGGCAGGGAGACCTGTGAGGTGAGGTGCCAAATTTCTGTGTTCTGCGAGGAGGGGGGGGGGCTGTTAGATCAGGACAGGACAGCACCAGCCTATAGCCTCCCAATCCCTCAGTACCTGCTTCTCTATCAATCGGATGGTGTCTTCCGACGTGGTTCCTTTGGCTCTCTTCACCTGATTCATGGCCCCGGTGCGGACTTTACGCAGGGACTCCTTGGCCTTGTTAGTGAGCTGCTTGGCGACCGTGACCAAGTTCTCCCTATGTTCACGGGTGATTCTGGTGGGAGAAAAGCGAAGGAGAAAAGGACTGAACCTTCCACAGCACGGCAGAGTCATGCATGAAAGTGCCCAGAGATGAAATCAGAGTTCAGGATTAATTGAATAGATTAACTTGTTTCTTTTTTTTTTTCTTTCAGAATTATAAATAAGCTTTATGAAATTAAGAGGTGGAAAACCATGCAGAACCTGATATAAAAGGTGTACATGTCATGTAGTTTGAAGGGATTGTTGTTATCAACTTTTTAGGTAATAAAAGTTAAGTGTTTATTGGGATTTAAAGGGGAGGTGATTAATGAATATATAAACTGTAGGGGTGGCACACTTAAATTAGTAATTTAGGGGGGGGAACTATTGTTTTTCTTAAATATTTGTATGAAATTAGAACACGTGAAAGGATGAAATAAGAATACGTGATGAAATTGCAAATATGACAGATAAAAGTACCAAAGAACAATAGTTATGAAGATATGAGATTAATTATGATTTAAATCAGCATTTTGAACAATATAATAAATAAAAGATAGGTAAAAGCGTCGTTAAGATACGAAGTTTAATGTAAAAGATGAATACGTAACTATGATCATATCTGTATGTAAATGTGGAAATCTTGAATTAGGCTGTTCACTAAAAAGAGACTTTTTTTAAAAATGTGGAAAACTGTAATAAAACTTGTTTAAAAAAAAAAAAGGAAAGTGGCCAGAGATGCAAATTTGAAAACAACGGAGGAAATGTTTGAAGGGTAAAGAAGGCTGAACCTCACGGAAGGAAGCAGCCATGGCTCGGTTGGCGGGTGGCAGGAGGGCAATATATTTTGGAATAATATCTGATAAAAGAGTTTGCATTTCTGGCTTCTTCTTTTTTTAAAAAAATGACTACAGTTTCTGGAACTGTGGAGATCACGCCCTTTCCTCAGCAGGCACGATATGGGTGGCACCCACCCTCAGAAGGCAGCCTGGCAATCGAACACCTGGGCCTTGTCCCCCAAAAGAGTGACAGTGGCCAGGTAAAAAAAAATGGAGAAAGGGGGGGGGGGGCTCAGATCTTCTCTGTCTTGCCTGTTCTTGGATTTCTCCTACTCTCCAGGAATTCAGATTGGAAGATGACCTGGGAGCATGCTAACAATCAGGCTGCTGCAATTAGGAGAATAATAGCAGCCTCCTTCAGAATTGGAGGAGAGGGAGGGGGAGAAAGGGACCCCCGGAGACCGGGAACCGGATTGGCTGGGGAGGGGAGGGGGAGGGCAAAAGGATCCCATTCCATCTCCTTCCGTCCCACACAATTGGCTTTTCTTAAAGAGAGCCGGGTTTAATCACTGCACCCTTCATTGGCTGGTGCTAAGGGGCTTTCAATGTGGCCCTGACTCAGGTGTAAGCATTCACACAAACGCCCCATCGGCTACCTTTGTTCAAATACCAAAGCCACTTGCAAAACTTCAGCAAACCAGGTATGTTTAAAAGGCAAAAGGGCCCAAGAGGAGATTATACTACCTGAGACTTCTCAGGAAACAACAACGGAATGAAAAACTGCTGGGGACCTTCTACCGCTGCACCATAGAGAGTACCTTAACTTACTGCACCTCTGTCTGGTTTGCCAATTGCACAGGGGCAGTTAGGAAAGCACTCCAGAGGGTGAACGTCATTGCCCAGAGGATCGTGGGTTGCCCTCTCCCCTCTTTGGAAGAGCTTTATAGCTCCTGCTGCCTTAAGAAAGTTCAAAACATCCTCAAAGATCCATTTCATCCCGGGCACCCCACTCCCTTTTTTTTTGAACTGTTACCATCTGGCAGACGGTACAGGACAATAAAAACAAGGACAAAATAGGCTGGAAAACACCTTCTATCCTAGGGCAGTAGCTCTTTTAAATTCTACTGTATAGTGCAATATTGATGCAATATCAGAGGTTTTCAATTCAAGTGTATAGAATGTAAATGGCATGTGTTTGTTTTATTTTTATAGTTATAATGTGCACTGAAGATGGTGTTTTATTTCGTTTGTAGGAGGTGCAATGACAATAAAGTCAACTAAACTAAGATGCTTCTGTAAAATGAGGCCCACACCTGCATCAGCCACCACAAAACGCCAGCGCAGCTTGGACCGTGGGCACAGCAGGACAAAACCAGACGGCCCCCCCTTTGCTGGAAATACAACCGAATCCTGGTGACTCCGGAAAAGGTTCAAGGCCGCCTGGGGGTCAACATTGGCATGGAGCGGCACCAGGACCATCAGGTGTGGTGGCCCATTCTTGCGCCCCAAATGCCGCTTTTCTTCCAACACCTGCAGATGGAGAAAGAAGTCAAGGTAGGTGAGGCTCCTCCACTCTCCAGGGCAAGCGGCCCATTTTCAGCTTCCCTGCTCTGCTGCTGCCGACTCACAGCCTCCTGGTGTTGCCGGCGAAGCTGCCATGCCCGGTGCCTGCGGTCCTGCTTGGACCAGTTGCGGTGTACCTGACGAGTGAAGGTCTTAACCGGGACCCGACCTGGAGGGGGAAAAAGGAGGGGAAATGGCAGATTTGCTGGCTGCCTGCCTGTTGCTCCTCGGAGAATAAAAGTGGGAAGTGCTGTCTTCGACCGGACAGGGAATTTCCAAACCTGGCAAGGCTTGTGGACTTCAACTCCCAAGATTCCTCAGCCCAGCCAGGCAGACAGAGGGACTCTGGGAAATGAAGTCCAGAAGTTGCCAAGATGGGGTGAAGACTGGCGTTTCTCCTTCTCGGCCACTTTGGTCTTGAGGTTCCAGAATGCCTCGATCTTGAAGTCACTCAGAGCAGGGCTCTCCAACCTTGGCCCCTTTAAAACTGGCGGACTGCAACTCCCAGAATTCCTTAGCCAGTTGGCTGAGGAATTTTGGGAATTGCAGTCCACCAGTCTTAAAGGGGCCAAGGTTGGAGAGCCCTGACCCAGACGACGCAGAGACACCGAGAGATCGGCCTCTGGGCGCTCCAGCCCTCGGGGACGCACCGAGATGGGGTAGACTGCTCCTTGGACTGGAGGCTTTCTTCGCCGTTCTCCTTGCTTCCGCGGCGACCTTATCCAAAAATAAAACTCCCCCCGGGGCAAAAAAAAAAGGAGCGCTCCCCCTCCGCGCGCTCACCTCCCTGCCTCCGCGCGCTGCTCACGCGGCGCCTCCCGGCCTTGTGCGGCTTGTTCTGTTGCTTCAAGGAGCCCGCGCGGTGGACAGCCGCCTGCTTCGCCATGGCCGTGGCCACCGTCGCGCCAGAAGTGACGCCACCCAAGGTCCGGGTTTGGCCGCTCTAGGGCCGCCGCGTCTTCTCCTATTGGACCCGGACGCCGACGCGTGCGCAAGAGGCGGTCGCGCGCCGTCTGTGTCCTCCATTCTCCGAGCCGGGAGCGCATGCGCAGATGCCTCTTTGGTGGTGAGGCGGGTGGGCTTCTTTCACGTCGTCGGCCGCGCGTCTCCATGAGGAGAAAGAGGCGGCGGCGGCGGTCGGGCGGGCGAGCATGGGCTCGTTGAGCAGCCGCGTGTGGTGGGGGGGCAGAG
>JANHFN010003237.1:26468-37621 GCA_032468175.1 Toxicocalamus goodenoughensis
ATTTTTTTGAAATGTTATAGAGTGTCCTGCTTCGGGGGGGGGGGGGTTGGACTAGAAGACCTCCAAGGTCCCTTCCAACTCTGTTATTCTTTTACTGTATTCTTTCCTTCAATTTGACAGAAATGAAAACATGACTCCTGCTGTTGGGAGAAAGTTATTGGGTGTGCTGACCAACATGGTATATGGTCTGGAACACCACAGGAGGTATTTTCATTCAGCTCATTCTTAAAGGAAGTCATTGACAACTGGAGCTCATAAATAATTCCCTAAAGTGTTTTTAGGTGAGGAGTGTTAGCACTTAAATTATGGCTGGAATCCAAGTTGAGTAGCTGAATGACATCCTTCCTCGAGATGGAATATGTATTCCCTCTGCTTTTAACTCACCAGCATCTAATCAAATCATCAAGATCTTTGCTCAAGAGCTATGGCCATAATTAATAGCTGCCAATCTATGAATATAATGAAAATTAAAGTTGGCATCTTGTGGGTAAGATAACTTCAGGTCGCTTTCCTCTTTCAAAACAGGGAGTTCTGAGTGTTTGAACAGCTGAGAAATACTCTTCCAACAACTTAGTTTCTCCTCTTCACTGGGATGGGTCCTGTTGACTTGTTTTGTGAACATAGTTATTGGTGGACACTTGTGTGGTCTGTGGTAAGTGGGCATCAGAGAAATGTCTTCTCATAGTAGCCAAAATGACTTCTTCCTTTAGTAGCGTTACAAAAAAAATATTCCAAAGTGCTTCTCCTCAAATAGTGCTCTTTTATCATCTGTTTTTCCCCTTGTGGGTTTGTTTAACATTCTAATGTTCACTTGTTAAGAACATAGCAAAATATTTTTTTGCAGAAAGGTGGGAAATAAATTTCAGCAAGTAAATGCCATTAGTCACCATGGGTCTGGAAAACCCCTGCAGAGCTGCTCTACCTGTCTATTTGGTTTGGCTAAAAGAGATATGGAAATAAATTAAAATAGCTGTGCAATTGAGGGTTTAAATCAAGGGCATCTTATTTATCTTCCATATTTTATGCCAAGGATCCATCAAAGTTAGGCTCAAGAATGGATCACTGGTAGAGGAGATGATGACAAGTTTTTGTTGCGGGGGTGGTCCTTGTGTCACATAACGATCATATTCACGCCAGTCACAAAGTTTTGTGGAACAATTTAAAATGCGTGGATTGGTTTCAGTTGGGAAGTTAAATGTCAAACTTCTCTCTTAGAACTTTGGTGGTGAAGTGGTTAGAATCATGGGTGGGCTTCAAAATTTTAGCAACGGGTTCTCTGCCTGGTTGCTGGGTGGGCGTGGCCATGGTGGCCATGGCCTAGTCAGTCTTCTGCACCACAGCAGGGGGGGGGCGTTTTTGCTCCGGAGGCTTTCTTCAAGCCTCTGGGAGGGAAAAAAAACAGCCTCTCTGGGCTCCCGAGGCTCTCTGGAAGCCAGAAACTGGCACTTCCCAAACTTCTGGGAGGCCTGTTTTTCACCCTCCCCGAGCCTCCGTGTGCGCCCTGCACTTACCTGCATCCAAAATGGGACGCTTGGGGACTCCTGGGAAGGGTGGCCTGGGCAGGTCCAGCCAGGAGTGGGGTTTAGGGGTTCTCCAAACTGTGCAGAATCTTAGCTAGAGGTTCTCCCGAACCCCTGAGAACCCCCAGCAGCCCCACCCCTGGTTAGAATGCAGTATTGCAGGCAAATTCTTCTGACATCCTGGCATTGGATCCTGACAGGCTCATAGTTGACTCAGCCTTCCATCCTTCCGAGATCGGCAAAATGAGGAGTCAGATTTTGGCAGGGGGGCAACATGCTGACATTGTAAACCGTCCAGAGACTGCTGTAAAATATTATGGGGCAGTATATTAAGGCTAAGTTCTATTGCTATTGCTGAAACCAGTGGAACTGAAAGTTACTTTATTTTGGATGGGTTGTGTCCTCACTGTGGTCACTAACAAGAAGCAAGCTATGTTTAGTATGTGTTCAGAAAAGAAAGATCATTTTTAAATACATTACTATACAATGTAATGCCTTGTATTTTTATCAGTTCCTTCTTATGGTTCTCACCAGAGAAGTTAACCAGTTGAAAACTTTAAAAATGGAAGGCAAGTGGGACTGTCCATCCCGCTTAAATAGTAGGGAAATTTCTAAACTTGAACAAGTTCCTTTCATCTATAGAGATTATCCTCAAGCTTTCCCCATCCCAGACACTGCCTCCCAAGGAGATAGGAATTTTGACTGCCTTGAAGCAACCAACAGAACCTTGTGGGTTAGTTCCCAGATCCATCCATCCAACACAGGTAATTCAAGGAAGGAATTAAAGCGAGAGGGCCTAACAATTTTACATACACACTGTAATAATATTACAAATATGGCACAGAACTGAGTGAATCCTGGCTTGGCCAAGCCCTACTAGCAAGGGTGGGCTGCAACCGGTTTAACAACTGGTTGTAGGAGCGCACACCTTGAGTACATGCAGCATTCGATAAACACCTATTTGAACCTCTCCAGCTTACCTTCTAGCCATAGAACAACTGAGGTGTGGTAATCCACTTTGCCATGTGAATCAGCTGAGCTTCAAAAGAAGGAAATGTAAGACAGGATACAGCAGGGGTGGGTGAGCAAAGCCAACTGATGTCGTTCGTAAAGTTTTGCTAGAACCAATCTGAACCTGCAGCAGCCCACCACTGCTTACTAGCAAGCTTGTAGTGGAAATGAAATGTGAACTAAGAATGTCACTATTACATGTCCAGTAACTGTAACCCAGTGGTCCTAAATATGTACCTTTTATAGGCTAGGCCCTATCTGATTAGCAAAGAAAGGAGCCCAAAAACATTACTTGGAAGTTCTTGAATGAGATTTTTCCTACACAAACCTTCATGTAGGGCTGAGCTGACCTTTCAATGAGCGAGGGTGATGAGATTTTATCATTGTTTAAAAACCTTGATTGTCATTGGAAAACAAACACTTCTATAGGATGAGTTCCCTTCCCTTTGGTAGACAATATTCTCTCTGTCCAGGCCAAGGGAAACAAGCCTCCCTTGTAAAGAAAGGAAGGACTGCCTATTAGCCGCCTTCTTGGCATTGCCCAATGTCAAATATCTGGGTCACCATGGACAAGTTATGAATGGGTTTAGACAAAGACTGAATCATGTCAAACATTAATCAGGAGATGCCAGAAGCTGAAGCCAGCTAGCTCTGGCTTCCAGTCACATGCTGACAGCTGCAAAAACAGGTGAAGAGCATATCTGCTTTGCCAGCTAGCAGCTGATGGCCTTGGACAGGAGCCAAGAGATTACTCTGAATGTGTGCTGTCCACCCTCTTCCTGGGCTGGGTGTGCCATTTCTATTCTAAGATGAAGAGAGCTGACAGAGAGCTTTTCTTCTTGTCCCTGTGAGTACCCACACAGATTTCCAGCAGTCAGATGAGTCTCAACAGCTGGAAGAGCTAAATTGGAAGTTTCCCCCTTTTTCTTGGCTGAGTATTTATCAAAGGGCTGACACCTGTCAGAGACAAATCCACTATTGCTAAATTCTTCCTTGGGGCATCTGACGGGAAGCACTGGGAAATCCACCACATCTAGGTGTCATTGGGGTAGAACAAGTACTGGGGAACACAACCTGTGCTGTTGATTTCTTGGCCTCCAAATCAGATTGGTTCTCAAGATCCTGCCCCATTCATCAATGTGGAAGCAGATGGTATCCATGCTTATGAATTAAGCAGCCTTTTCAGCACAGCCAATCACTGTCTTCCTGGACTGTTAAGCTTGCTATTAAAGGGGTGGCTTTTTTGGGAGGGGGAGCTGTAAATACTAGCTAGATGGTTTTGCTTTATGCTGAGATCGGTCCATCTTGAAGGAAAGCATATTGCTACAAAGACAGATAATTAAGTCTGTCCCATTATGCTTTGGCACTGAAAGATAAGAAAACAACACAGACAAAGCCCTTTTTTTGCCATTCCTAGTGTTCAAATCGCATGTTTTTGCTCAATACAGGTGCAATTGATTGGTGCAATACCCTTGTAGTAATTACAAATGTGTAGTGCTAGCTGTCAGAGGACTGAAACCTATTTGGCGGAAGTGGGGGGAAGGGTGAATGAGATAGCCAAAATAAACAGATGTAATTATTTGGTATGTGAACTCAACTCATGAAATACAATTTCTGGAGAGCCAAAAAGGAACAAGAGTCTAGGTGGAGGGGTGTGAAACTCAGGAGTCACATTGTTGTCACGTGATGTACTGTGACTTTTTCCCCCTTCACTAAAATGGGGGTGAGCATTCCAGTGTGTGACTCATCCAGCCGTGGGTGGGGAGTTTGACACCCCTGGTCTAGGCAAACACTGAAAGGTAGCTTAACTTGACAAGGGCTCCCACTTTGTGTGCTCCTGAAAGAATTTTAAGTTCCGCTTGAAGACGAATCAGATAAACTCAGTGAGAAGAGCTTCAGTGATATCTATTCACCCTGATAAAAAATGTTGCGGCAGAGCTTCTCTCTAGCGGAAGTGCTTCCCTTCGGGCACTCATCGTACTCATTCTGTCATCATACTCATTCTGCAAGCTACTCTAAGCCGGTGTGCCTCAATCATGGCAACTGGAACTTGCATGGACTTCCAACTTCCAGAATTCCTCCAACTGGCAAGGTTGGCTGGGGAATTCTGGTTGTTGAAGCCCATACTCCTTCAAGCTGTCAAGTTTGAGAAACACTGTTCTAAGCTATTAGGAGCAAACAAAGGAATCTTCCTTCAAAAAATAGAAGGTCCAGGTCCAGGTATAAGTGTTCCCATGGGCTATGCTGATTGGGGATGATGGGAGTTAGGGTTCATTCCTCTACATATAGTTTTCTGAGCTCTAATCCACCATCTGCCCTGATGCTGATACAAAACAAAGGAGAAAGGTACCCTTATTTGTATAAGGGCAAAACACTAAATGATTTTGTCAAGATGAAATCCCAGCAGTAGGCCAGACAGTTTCTGTGAATTCCACGAAAGTAAAAATAAAACGTCTCCTTGCTTTCCTTTCCTAGGCTGTTTGTATTCCCACTGCGCAGCCTGATTTCACTTCATAAAGGGCAAGGGAAGTTTACGGAGCAGAGACCTTAGAGTCTACTATATCAAATGGTGAGGTGACCTGAAAGAGAAACATATTCCTCAGAGTGGGGGAAATAGGGGGAAACAAAATCCTCCCTATCCCTCCATACAGAAATATATGGTCTTTTCGCAAGCCTTGGATGTTTTACCCACCCAGGTCTGCTTTGGTGCTAACATGTGTTTCATATGAAGCTATATTAAGATGAATTTTACCCTACAAATAACTAGATACAGCTATGCAGTAAGAGGGAATTCCTCCAAGATGATGTCAAGTCTCTTAAGCAGTCAAATTAAAAATAGCCCATAAAACCTGACCAGTCATCTTGGCTCTGGGTCCAACCAACACATTTGGGAAACATTATCAGGTTTATTGGGAGGAAACGTATCACAGTAAATCTGCTTCTGTTTATATATCATTTTATTATTCATTTTTGACATTTCCCTTTTTTCTTTAACCAGTTCTTCCTTGGCCCCCAGCAAATAAACATTACCCTGAGTTGAAATGCAAAACAACAGTGAGATTTTTCCCCTGGGCCACCCCAAAAATCACTTTGAAGCATATACAGTGGGAAAACATTGATTTTTTTCTTTTAACATTTAGAAGTTCTGGACTGCTGAGAAAAACATGATAAATTCTGTGATAGGCTAAATGTTAACTAAAAGTAAAATAAATGAAATAAAGCAAAATGGAACAATGTCAGATGAGAAGAAAATTGGATAAAATGAAGTTTTACAAGATACTTTGCATGTAGATTGTCAGTAAAGCTTGGGGATGACAATTTATTTACTCTTGTACTACATCTAATAACGAGAATTCTTTGTGCTGTTTACAAAGTCTTTTAAAAGAATAAGATGGTGAAAAGGTGAAAAAGGACATAATTATGTCAATAGCACAAGAAGTACAATTCCACAAAAGCACACATTCCATTGTAATGCAGGCATTTAAAATGATGACCATTCCTTTATAAACTTTCAAAGCGCTGATTCAATTCCAGAAATTCAAAATGATTTTCAAATCAAATCAGGTCCCTCTGAAGAGATTCAAAGGCAATCCAGAAAGTCAGCGAACATTCTGATGCTTTCCGATTTTACAAAATGTCTATCATTATAGCTTTCTTTCCGTATTTCGAAGTTTCACTGGCATAATAGACTGTTTGATATTGGTATGAGTAGCTAGATAATTAATTTTCTCACCTCCATTAATTTATCCATAAGAGCATTTTTTTTTTCAGCCATGACTAATATTTTCTTTTATTCTGTTTTAAATTTTTGTACTTTTGTATTTCCTGTTTTATCGGCTGTACACCGCCCCGAGTCCTTCGGGAGAGGGGCGGTATATAAATCAAATAAAAATAAAATAAATAAATAAATAAAAAATAAATAAACAAAATAGTTAGTGCTGCATGCTTATGTAAATTCTGCCCTGTGTGCAGTCTAACTCTGATTAATCCAGCATTAACTGCACAGCTGCCAGAGCATAAAGCTCTGTGGCAGAAGCTGCTGGTGAAAGATGGAAGGTGTCGAAGAAACAGAACAAATGAGTCAGACCAAAGGACGAGAGAGCACCGTGATATGGGAGAGAAAGAGGGCAGTGTTTATTTATATAATGTGAATATTTTAAAAGCTTTAGTCACAAGTAAGTTATCAAAATAACACAGAGGATGAAGTCTGGAAGAGATCCAAGCTGTCGTTTGCAAATGTATAGGATGCTAATGAAAAAGATGCATCAAACGGGTACTATTTTTAAATATATCTGGCTGTGAAGCTCTAATTGCTTTTAATTCACTTGGAGTTCTCAAAGATGAAAAAGTAGAAATTCTGAGCTACTTTTGAAGCAGATTCAAAGAGCACTGATTGACAATTAATGGTGACAATTGCTAATTGATAATTGACAATTGATTCAGAATTAATAATGACTTTAAAATGGTAAACAAGGATATTTATCTTGGCAAGATGTGGAGGAGATATAGTTGAAATCAAAACTAAACAAGGATAAAATTATTAAGCAAGAATTTAGGATAATTCCACCCCCTCCAACTAGAAAGAAAGAGGGTATTTCAGAATCCGCAGTTAGCTTATTCCATAGTGATAAGGTATTAATCATTCTGTAAACCTTAGTTTATGGGAATTACACCACTATAGTGTGCCCCAAAATAGTTTGGTTAAAACTAGTAGTAATTGTTTACTGTGATGTCATTTAGCCTAAGTAGTTTTTCAAGTCATAATGCAGTCGAAATGTGCAGTAATCCCACAACAGTTTATGGTATCCATCTACACATGTATAACTGAATGCATAATATTATCATTTTATTCCTTCAGACATCTTTTTTTTTACAGCTGATTCTGTCAAAAATCACTGAGATTCGAACAAGCTACAAATATGCTAGCCAAAGATCAAGAAGCGAACTGTTCATCCTTAAATTATTTAACTAAAAGGAATTTTCTTCCACTGAATGATTTCAACAATTAATACTTGAAATCAGCCTAGTTTTCTATATTTCCCCTGAAGGGTACAATTGTGTGAATTTGGAATGTGATCTGGCTTTGGCTCTGTGTCAAGTGTACCCCATTCTTCCTGGATTTGACTGCTTCACTTGAAGGGTGACATGGTGCTATTCACTATGGCTGGCTTGGCCAAGTCCTTCCCAGAATGTCTCAAGCTATAAGTGCTGAGGGAAGAATAGTTGGAAGAAATTCATATTGTTAACCTGGCTAATGTTTTATGTCTGCTTATAATTTACTTAATCTATATACCACAACAGCTGAATTCACATAAAACACTAAGCCAAAATTTCAACAAATCACACTGTGTTTATTAGTTTAGTATAACGCATATACAACTTGACTTTCCTTTTTTAATGCCTGCTGTGGTTTTTATGCCTACAATAATAGAGCTTATTATACTTAGTTTGAGAACTGAAAATGGCAGACTTCATTCATTTGCTGATTTGCTCTAGACTTCCAGATGGCAGAAATCGGCGGATGTTAGACAGGGGAGATGCTTTGTGTGCTGAGAATGATAATTTTTTAATGATAATTTTATTTATACTATCCAGTCAGATCAACTCAAGAAGTCCCCCCCCCCAAGTTAAAACTGAGAAAAATCAAATTCAAAAGTTGCAACTTCTCTTCCCCCCACACCATTTTCCTAAGACCCTGCTTATACCTGCTCATTCCAACCAAGCTGATCAGAAAGAGAGCTAAATGTTGAGAATGAGAGAAAACAAACCAAGCCATCCTAATATGCTAATTATTATAATAAATATAATTTTTATTGGCCAAGTATAATTGGACACAGAAGGAATTCGTCTCTGGTGCATAAGCTATAAAGGCGTGATGGCAAACCTGTGGCATGCAGAGCCATTTCTGCTGGCATGTGAGCCGTTGCCCGGAACTGATCCACTGTGCATGCATGCACGCCTCCTGCCGCCAGCTGATTGTTCAGTATCTGCCACACATGCACGGGTCACACACAAGGGAGTCACACGCACATGCACAGAGGCGCATGGGGCGTGGTAGGGTCATGCATGCATGTGCAGGGGGCCCAAGGGGGTGTCGCATGCGCACTGCATTATGGGTGAAGGCACACGAGCATTTTCAGCACACGACGATGAAAAGGTTAGCCATCACTGCTATGAAGGATCTTATAAAGGAGAGCTATATGAAGATATATGAAGAGCTTTACGTCAAGCTGCTCGATTTCATGGTCAAAAGGATATGAACAATACATTTCCCTTAACATTCATCAGATTTGTTGAAAGTTGTTTTAGGGCATCTCAACCTCAAGTTTGTTCCTGCCAGAAGCTTGATTTTATAGAGCACTTTGGTCAAGTATCTGCATCCTTATTCTTGCTATTTAGTTGGGAAGAGCACTTGCTGTCCCTGTGTACAATGGAACTCCTTTGTCAAGTACACAACTGGACTGACCAATCTGATTGTACAGCATACACAACAGTATCAAATGGATTACAGGTATTCTTCAACAGAGTGTGCTATTCAGTGAATTCACTGCTATTCAAAACGATACTCCCTTTTTAAAGTTGGCATTGTAATCCCTTCATTGTACATGTTTATAGGATATCAGAAAAATGTATATAGGACCTCAATGAGAAGCTATTGCCTTAACCAAGCCACATGATAAATGGAGCATTATAGAGCTTCGGTGGTGCAGTGGTTAGAGTGCAGTACTGCAGGATACTTCTGCTGACTTGCTGCTGCCGACAATTTGGCAGATCGAATCCCACCAAGCTCAAGGTTGACTCAGCCTTCCATCCTTCCGAGGTGGGTAAAATGAGGACCCAGAGTGCTGGAGGCAATATGCTGACTCTGTAAGCTGCTTAGAGAGGGCTGTAAAGCACTATAAAGCTGTATATAAGTCTATGTGCTATTGATATTGCTATTACAACCCTGGAGATACTATCTATAGATTATAAACCTGCTGATATTCATTAGCTTTTCTTTTATCTGCAAGTAAGATCATGGAATAAAAAAAGCTTCTTAACAAAGACCGTGTCCCTTTCCACTGGATCTGGGCTTCCTACCAACCACGCTACTCTCTGACCCCCTTCAGTTGAAGGAGATTGTCGGGCTCCAAAGCTCCATGATCCTGCAGCCAGAGGTAACTCAGTTCACTCTTCAGAATAATACATAATAACATCTTCAGGGGGCATAGTTATGCTGAATTCAGAGCCCTTCATTCCCACATACTGTATTTTTTTAATGATTCAAAACATTCCCACATCACCTGCCAGGTTATTTCTTATATCAGAGTTGCATGCCATAAATCACCATGCAGTAAATGTACAGGTTGAAATGTATCTGAAACTGGTCTCAGTGCTGCATCACAGTATAATTCTGAGAAAGTTTCAGTTCTATAAATCACACTGGTTTCAAGAGTTAATTCCTATTTGCCTAGTGTCTTTTGAAACAATATATCTTAAAGTACAGAAACAGTGGTATTTTTTTTTCTGCGGGACCATTAATACTAAAATGATTACAACCCACTCCAAAATAAAAGGCTCTATTTAACCTAGGCTCCAGAACGATCTCACTGTTTAATAGTGTTTTGAAATTGCATGTTATAGAGGCAAAATTTTAGAAATCCAGGATATAAAGTTCCGGAACATCAAAAGAAATCCAAAAGCAACATTCTAATAGTCCAACGGCAAGAGAATGACAAATACCATGGATCAAGGTATAAAACAGGGTTAGGATTACCTAGATACATTTAGATTCTGAATGAATGAGCAGATAGTCAAGACAATTTAATTCCCCATTCATCCATCTTCAAAGCTTTTATCATGAAGGTAGATCCTAATAGATGCATTCCCAGTGTTTGACTAAAGCATCAGTTTTCCCAACTAATTTAGTATGATTTTTTTTTTACCAAAAAGAGATTCAAGAGAAGAAGAAAACATCTAGTTAAATGGGAGTAAGAAATAGTGGGCCAGCAATTATTACTCCTCCACTCTAGCTCAGATTTTGTTGCCACAGAAACCAGTTTCTCTTCTACCCTGACAACTGGAATTAGTACTTCTAAAGAAGTATATTTGGTCTTATAGATGTGTTTGACTGCATCTCCCTCCATCATCAGGCAAGCTGGTAGCCCAAGTCAGACGTAGGGCACTATGGCTGCTGCTGGGATTTTTTTTTTTTGTCATTTACTTGAATTAAGTCAACAAATTAAACAGTAAAACTGAATATTTATTTAAAATATTTACATAACTGCCGATTGTACAGCCAAACATTGTGCAATTTACAACACAAAAATAAAACAACAAAAACATAATAAATAAAAAACTTAAGAACCAGCAAAACCAGAACACAAAACCTAGCACCACAACCACTGTCAGCCTTCAAGATTTTTCTCCCTTTGCTTTGCATCTTTCGGCTGTCATAAGTAATGGGGGAAGGAGGGGGGAATGGTTATGGGAAGTGAGCTGGAGGTGTTACAAACCAGAACTGTTTAAGTTGGTGGGGGGTACATTCTTGCTTAGGTTTCTATCCTATGCTATGCACAGCTGCAACCCTTTATCAAACTATGTCAAGGTCAACGGACAGAAGCCTCATCACCACCTGGAGAT
>JANHFN010003237.1:46448-61599 GCA_032468175.1 Toxicocalamus goodenoughensis
GTTGAGGTCCACAAGTCTTAAAGTAGCCAAAGTTGGAGACCCCTGGCCTAAAGTATCTACATGGACATTATCACTAGGGAATATCACAGCATTAATTTAAGTACTATACTGAGTAGTTATGGGAACAATTAAACTTTTTTTTTGTTTTGATAGTGTTTTTTTGGAACTATAATTTCATTGCAGATATTCTGTGTCCGTGAGATTTGAAAATCGTCCTTGCAGCACCCTCTCGCTCTTCTGTGGCCTTCCCACTTTCCAGTAACTTTCAGTAAGAAGTTTATGCCAAATAAGGGAGTTCCCAAAGTGTATTTCTTAGAATGAACTATTTTGAATATTGGAAGATAAACTTAAGGGGCATGCACACACACACACACACATATATATATAAATAAATACTAAACTGCTTGAAACAAAATAATCCTGCTTGGAATGGTTTATTAGAACATTCAAAAATTTCAGTATGCTGCCATAGAAAAATTGAAATAGGTCCTTGCTCAATTATTTTATGTGATAGGGCCACGAATGCAAGGGAACAGTACAAGAATGCTGTCAACATAAATCCTCATAAAAACAGACTAAGAAAATAACAGTAAAACTTTTAAAAACTTTTTATAGCACACAATGGCAGCTTGGCCTGCCAAACATGACAGCCATGGAGCTGGGGTCAGCAAATATGTAGATTCTCTTCAGGCACTTTTCCAGGCACAAACATTCAACCTAACAAACCCCCTTCAATACTACACAAGATTCAAATGTATAAAGGATATACTACCATCTATTTTTACAGCTTTGAATTGCTGGAGGCAGAACTGCAATTTGCAACTGTAAACAAATAATTATAGATACAAACTGATGGGAACATAAAAACCTATCCTCCCTTAAACATCTAGGTTATCACCTTTCCTACTCTCAGCAAAGCTTTCAATTCAAGCTCCACTTAAATAAGCAAGAGGTTTATGTATCTTATACATGCAATAAAGATGTTAATGCTCACCATATAACCCATTTGTCTTCCCCTGATGGACACAAGTTCTGATATTCTCCTGTAGAATTCTAATAAAATCAGACTTCATATTCCCCACAATGATGGCAATTTGTCCAGGTGCTCAAAAAGAAAAGAATCCTAAAACCACTGTCTTATCATGTTTAACAATTGGTAGGAGGTTTTTATTTTGATATGCAATATTTAGCTTTTGACAAACATAATATCCAAGAATGTAGGCTTGGTATGAAGGGTCTTTTTGGCAAGCTTGACTGTGACTTTTCTGGTGAAAGGGATGCAGCTATTTTTCAAAGGGTTTGCAAAACCTGGTTTTGAAGCCTACTAGGAGTTTTGCATCTTCTAATATTGTATTTTTTTATGTTTTTCTTACTATATGCATAATAAAAAATAGGAAATGTGTGAAATAACTTAAACTTTCGGAATTAGATTGTAATTCAAAGTTTTAGGCTATGCCCACATTAAATTCCATGCCCCACTGACAAGGGATAGGACATGAGACAATAAGAAAAAAATAATATCTGGGGCCCAACTATTCTACAGTCTACCCTATTTGAGGGTTAATGCATTCACCACCTTTTTGAGTATTGCTTCAACTTGCAAATCTCTCTCTCACACGCACCTTTATATGTTACAGCTTGAATTCTTAGCAACCCTAGATCAGCTCCAGGGCATGAACGTTTTATTCATTGCCTATATAAACAGTCAGATTCTTTTCAAGTGTTAAAATACAGGCCATGAATCTTCCTCCCTAAAAGCTTTTAAAATTACACTGTTAAAACTTGTTTGTGGAAAACATAAGCTGGGAGGGGGCTTATGTTTATAGGCCCTCTCATTTCTGATGATTATTGCCTTGAATGCTTTAAAAAAAAACTAAGCAAAAGAATGGTAGAGAAAAGAATTTCAATTTAAATCATTGGAGAACACAAGTTGATCTCTTATGGCCTGGACTGTTCCCTCAAACTTTTAAAACCATATCAAGATCTTTTGAGCAAAAGTAATCCACCATGAGAACATAATTAGAATAGCCAATCATTAATGTAGTGTGTAGTTTAGGTCTTATTTCAGATCTGCCCAATGATACTCTTAGAGGCTTCAGTTCAGGCCAAATCACATCGCTACCCTCATTTATCAACTATTTCATGGGTAACCTAAGCACAAGTCCTATCCAGTGATTATATTCCTTGCAGTATTTCAATCCTTTAGTGAGCCAAAAGAATCTTCCTGGATGTCTCCCTCAACAGCCCATCCTTCTAGCCACTCTCATACCAGCTCTTAATTTCTTTTCCAGTAAAACTACTGTAAAGGATTCATTTAAGGATTTTCTCCTAGTTACTCCTCACCATAATTTTCTATAATCCTTGCCATAATTTCATATAATTGTAAGGAGCATCTCTCTAAAATGCAATAATGGCTTTGTGTGTTTCAATGTTAACCATCCCTGGAGGGATGCTATCCTTTCTTTTCTCTGAACATGATTTCCCTTCTTTGCAAAAAAAGCTACCCTTCACAACAAAACTGGAGTGTTAATAGCGAAGTGACACAAGGGAGCCTCTCAGCACCGCCCTGATCCAGATTCAAAGGGGGCAAAGCTGATTCAGTGTGTGTGTGTGGGGGGGGGTGTATTTAAGTCACTGTTGACAGCTTCTTAAAGAAGTAGCATCTTTTCTGGCCTCAATTATAGAGTTCCTGGCAGACTCAGGAAATTAGACATTTAAACTGGTTCTGGCAGTTCACACACACACACACACACAGAGTTTCCTCTTTGAACCCAGGTCATTACAGTGATCTTTACTAGCATATTGTTCTGACCCAAACTCTTTTCCAGTAAAACAAACATGAAACAAAGAGAACAGAAACCTTTTAATGAGTCTTACGAATCCCCTGTTAAAAGGCTGTGGCAAATTAACTTACTTTGATAAGCACAAACCTCGCCAAAACTGTGTGAGACTGCCAAGAATCACAGGTAAGAAATATTTCACAAGAGTCTTCAAATACCAACTTAAGATACTGTAATGTCCACGAGGCTGAGTTTCAAAATGTCTTTGCTTCCTGTAAAGAATGTTTGCTTCACAATGTTTGCTTTATCTTTTTGAAGGAGGGGCCATTATTTTGCAGCCTTACTCCCAAGTCTCCCATGATGTTGCAGCTGTTCTTTCCTGCGAGCAATCCCGAGCGCATGCGCACTTGGCACAGGCTCCTTGGGAACCTCCTCATTGCTGCTGCCAGCCCCCACAATCTCTGAAGGCAGAAGTCCACTCACTAATGGTCCTGGCTCTTCATCTGAGCCCTCGCTCTCCTCAGCCATCCGCACCTGCTGCCAGCTAACCACAACACATCTGTTTGAGATAGAAACTAAATTGTATGTTGCCCAAAAAAAATGCTGGTTACCAAAATCTTTCAAGCATATATCAAATATGCTAGTGGCCATGCTGCCTTGATGGCAAAACTGGACTACGCTGCAGTTTATTTATTTCGTTAAATTGATTTGCCGCCTATCTCACCGTGGGGCTACTCTAGATGGCTTACAACAAAATGAAATGAAATGCAAACAAAACAGAAGTAAAACAATAAAAACTTCAGAATAAATAAATAATGAAAAAGAAAATGAGAATACATCAAGATGATAACAAAAGATGGACGGGCAGAGAGCAAAGGGATGGTGGAGGTGGAGTCTGCCATCAACCCAGCAGCCACCTCTAGTATGGAACTCCCCCACTGGATCCTCGAGGCCAATTGACAGAGCCAGGTCTTCGGCCTCTTATGGAAGTACAGAAGGGTTGGGGAAGATCTTACCTTGGAGTGTAGGATGTTCCAAAGGGCATGTGCTGTAGCAGAGAAGGCTCTTCCTCTGGGTCACGATAGAGTTCTTTGATCTATGGTATCTGCAATATGACTTCTCTGCTGGCATGAGTAGGACAACCTGTCCTAGTGGGATGGGGCAGTTCAGATAGCCTTGGACCTATTCGATTCAGGGCTTTAACAAATACCTTGAACTGCATCCGGAAGCAGACCGGTAGCCAGAGAAGTTCATGCAGCAGAGATGTAATATAGAGCCCCCAAAGACTGCTTTTGCTGCTGGCACTTTGCTGAAACTTCCAAGTGGATTTCAAGGGTAGCCCCATGAGGAATGCATTGCAGTAGTTCAGACAAGAGATTATCAGGGCTTGAGTAACTGAGTGCAGGGAGTCATAATCCAGGAAAGATCACAGGTGGTTATATTTACGCCCTGTCCACTACAAAAGGCTGTTTCCAAGTATTTAATGCAAACCTTTGCATGCTCTTCTGTTGTGTTTGGTTGTTTCAGGTGTTTAAGACAAATTCAGTTGTCCAACTTTTATTAAACAACTAGCAACACAGGCAATCCATGATTTCAGACCAGCTGCTTAGCTAATATAACCATTCAAAGTTATGACAAACCCAGCAAAAGCAACGTATGATTCTGGTTCTGAAGTTATGACAATCACCCATCTCCCACGGTTGCATGACTGCGTTTTGGATGCTGAGCAAACCAGCCTGCATTTAGGGCTATTTGCAGCATTCTACAGTCACATAACTGTGATTTGTGATGGTTTTGCTGGAAGCAGGCAGTTACTTACAGTTTCCGGCAATAAACACCCATACTGAACAGCACCAAATTCACTTAATGAAAAATTCACTACAAGAAAAGGGTGTAAAATCCAGCTGATCAACTGTGATGACCTGCTTTACAATTGTCATGACTTACAACTGTAATTGCCAAGCTCAATTTTGGTCTTAAATTGAGAACTTCATGTAGTTCTCTCTCTACTAATTTCAAATTGGTCAGTATTCGTTCCCTGATAATGGGAATATTCATCACCTAGTTTCTATTTAAAAATTTGCTATGTACACAGATAATCAAGTTTGTGAGGTGAATGAATATTCATTCAATCCATCATACTACTCTTTCTCAGACCATATATAGAAAATAAGTACAAGCACAAGATACGTCATATTCTTAGATTTGTCCTACCTTAAAATAGGTTAGATTTGTCCTACCTTCTTGTTTCTGTGCGTCTAACAGTTTTATTTCTCTGGCATGTGAGTTTTATCTTAAATATTATATTTTGTAAAGATTAAGTGGCTGTGTTTCTTTTGAAACATTTGTAAAAGGAGAGTATCTCGAACAAGCCTGATACTATGTACCCTTATATACTTCTTACCTATAAATTCACTCTTCCCTTTTCTTTACAGCACTAACCATAGGCTATCCTCACAGAAACTGCTAAGGAAATTACTGACTAGTTTTGATTATCATCTTAAACCAAACAATAACCATGTTTAACAAACCATGACTTAGTGCAGGGGTGTCAAACTCAAGGCCCGCGGGCCACATTTGGCCTACACGGCTGCTTAGGGAATAAGGAAGGACTGGCCACACACCCTGGCAATGCCCCCTGAGGTCAAACACAACCCTAAAGCAGCCCTCAATGGAATAGAGTTTGACACCCCTGACTTAGTGCAATGTGTGAAGCAGTTCACAGTGTAACATATTCTACTCCATGCAGCCTTAATTCTTCATTGTGGCTGATTTTTTTTCTTATTGCACTAAAGCTTCTTGACTTCATCTTGTCATGGGAATCTGCCCATTGTGCTTTATAAATCATTACATGCGGCTTAGCATGTTACGCAAATCCAGTCCCATGTAATAAGCACAACAAAAGTTCTAATACATGACATGAATTATGGACAGTGAATTTGCACCTGTGAAGAATAGGGCAATAGAGTGACTCAGATGCCTCAAATTTCACGAATGAACTATGGTTCCACTATTTAGAAATAGCACAGCCACCATCAACTCTGCAAACTTCCAAGACAGGTAACCTCTAATTCCAATTAAATTTATGAATTTGACTCTTGGCCACCATGTATCTTCCCGGCAATGATGCCAAAGTGGTTTCCCACTGCTTTATTGGCTTCCCAACCTAGACTGTAGGCTCTGAACCTTCCTGGTATTTTTCAATGCAAATACTAATTAATAAGAACTCTGATTAGGTGTTTTTTTCTGAAATCACCAAAGCTGGCTATGGGCAAAGTTAAAGAATTAAGCTCTGTTCTTGGTGACAATGTTGCTAGATGGCCTGAAGGCACTCCTGAAGTGGAACACTGCATCAATATTTACTCTATAAGGCTGCTTGGGGCAGTGTTTCTCAGCCCATCGTATCTCAAATCCCATCACAGTCAAAAGTACAGGGTTCTACCTAGACAGAACCTAAAACTCTGCTTTGCCAAGGTAGGCATATGTAAGCTTACAGGCATTCTTTGACTTATGACTGCTTGCTTAGTGACCATTTGAAAGTTATGCTAGATTTCCCTAGGGGTACTTGCAATGCAGTTCTGAAGCTTTGACAGCTTGGCAACTGGTCTGCATTTACGGCTACTTGCAGTGTCTCGCAGTTATGTTTTACAACATTTTTGCACAAAATTAGCATTTACTTTCATTTTTCAGTAAACCCAGCCATCGCAAAAAAATTTCTCACTTTACAACTGTGGTGTTTGGTTAATAACTGCAGTGGTCACTTAACAACTGCTGCAAAAAAGATCGTAAAATCAGGCTGGCTATGGGTTATGGTTATGGACCTGTTTTATGACCATCATGACTTAACCACCATAATGGGCAGGCTTCATTGTGTTTGTAAGTCAAGGACTACCTGTACTACATTTACCAGATACAATGAGCTTTAAGAACATAAACAGGGAAGTGAGGGTGTTGACAATAATTTAAACCTATTTGTAATATAAAAGTGAGTTCTATTTTATTTTTGTTCTTAAATGCAAACCTTTTAGAAACTGTTTCAGTCCTGGACTCCACAAAAATTAATTGCTGATATATTCAATTCTCTTGGCCTGAAACAAAGCAAAGCTAATTCCCCATATTATTTGAAAAAGGGAGTGAAGACTAAAATGACTATGTTACAGATTCATGAACATTCTTTAAAAACATTTTCAACTATTTGAAATGGGTGGAGAGGGTCTTCTGGGGAATCATTACGGTGAATTGATATTTCTCTAGAATACGCTGTGGATAAAAATGGCACCCAACTGTAGGATTCGGGCTGCTGAAATCTCTCTGGATTAAAGACAAATCACAAGATTATCCACATGTATTCCATACAAGGTTTCTTTCTTTTTTCTGTAAGCAGGTGGCCGGAACTGCATTTTTGTGGTCTGCTTGTGATTAGCTGGGAGTCACAGGATTCCATCATGCTTAGAGCCACTAATGTTGCCCATATGGACTTTATGTTCAACTGAAGCTGATCTCTTAATCACTTTAGATTTAATTTTTCCTCTTTTGGCTGTTTTTCTTAAAAATAAACATTGAGAAACTTCCGACCGGTTTTATTGAAATCACCAGCTGAGACTCCTTTAAACCTCCTTTTTTTTTTTTTTTGGAAAGTTGAAATACAAGTTGTACATTTTGAAATGTACAGGAAAAAGATGGGTATTTTTTTCTTCTTTTTCTCTTTTTCTACACTTTTATTTTTTAATTGTGTTTCTATATTATGTAGTCGTATTAGTTCTATTTGCATGATACAATATTTAATAAAATTATTGGGAAAAAATATCCTTCCTGTTTCATTATAATTAAAAGGTATATTTGTTCAAGAATTGATTGCTATATGATGAGTTTCCCTATGGTGCATGGAAGCTACCCAGATAGGCCTTGCTATTCTGTCACTATCTAATGGTCAGTATTCAGTAGAGTTATTACATATCCATTCTGCTCCCCTTCCCCCCCATTTTTTCTCTTACATAATGCCAGAGTGCCCAAAATATTTCATTCTGGGATATTTCCTCATACTTTGGCTCTCCTCACATCCTTTCTCTAATGAACATCTTTCCATCAATGAAAAGGGGGTGCTCAAGTTATGTCCATGTTGGCTTACACTCAAACAATCTGAACGGCTCAATGATGCCTGTTTTTGGAGAGAAAAAAAACTTAAAAAGGTGTCATGAACCATAGTACTGAATTAGTATAGCACACACTAAACTTGCAAGTGATGTTCTTTACCACAAACCTTGGTGAAAACAACCACGTGTCCAAAGAAATAACAGGAGTTCCACCAATTTATCCAAACTCAGAGGGTTTGTTAAGTTAGACAATAATGTATTTTGTGTTTATTTTTATTTCGTAATCAAATGCCCTCTTGGCACCCTGTAGTTTAAACAGTCAGCGACAAGCTGGATTTTTGTCCTGGAGATAAGGCAATTCAACAATTGTCACACTTTAGACTTCCCAGGACTGTGTTTCCTGCCTTAAAAGCAGAGACTGATGTCATGACAGCAGGACACAGCAGGGGGTTCCAAGCTACACAGCCAAAACTCATGATGATATTTAGAGCTGGGTAGTAATCGCCACTCCAAAGCCATTCATAACATTTCATAAGGAACCGCTGCCTGTGAATGGGAAATAAAACTGCTGCTACAAAGCCATCGGAAATAATATGAACAAGCACAACGCTGGACTCTGGAACCAATGAGGAAAATGGGGCATGAAATATCTTCTTGTCAAAGGGAAAAAAGCTGTAGAAGGCAGCTGCTGAAGCGCATGTCCTCCCACTCGTGTAACAGAAGCTTCATGCATCCAGGGATATATCTTGGTTTTGAAGTGTTTTTAAAAAGCTGAGATAAAAGCTAACTGGCTAAGAGATACTGAAGTCCCCATTCATCTCTCACTTCAGCCAAGAATTCACCGAGGTGGCCTTAAGACAGCGCCTTGCTTTTCATCCATGTAGGGCAGAAGTGCAGCCTGTGCTGTTTAAGGACACAAAAGCATAATAAAAGCTATATGGAACATATCGAACTCTTGTTGTAGAGCGTTGGTCCTTTTTACCTGGTTTCAAGCATGTAGTGATTAATCCTATTTCTCTTATCAACTCTGCAGAGGATATAATTATTAACAGTAAACCAAACATAGCCTCCTTTTCTTGCAGCCTTCTACATCAGGGGTCCCCAGCTACCTGTCTGTGGATCAGCACTGGCCCTTGGCATGCCAAAAACTGGGCTATGCAAACAAGTGAAGCCCCATTCATGGGATGCATGCAGCAGCAAGCAAAACCAGGCCCCCTCCGGTCTATGGAAAAACTGGTCCCTTGTGCCCAAAAGGTTGGGAGCAGAGGTGGTATTCAGCAGGTTCTGACCAGCTCTGGAGAACCGCTAGTGGAAATTTTGAGTAGTTCAGAGAAACAGCAAATACCACCTCTGACTGGAGATTTTACAGGATCCTTCCCCTGCCACGCCCACAGAACCGGTAGTTAAAAAAAAATTGAATCCCACCACTGGGAAGGCCACTGTTCTAGATAACAGTCTGGAACTGACTTGTCACTGCAGAGCCCTAAGCAGTTCCCATTATCATTCTAGGGATCTAGAAGCTTTACTTGTCAATTCATTATTTATGTTTGGAATTGATATTGTGTTTCCTTTTCCTTGCACTTAAGTATTTGTGGGAGGAACCGACATCATCCTACTGTTCTTGCATCATCTTGCAAATAGCCTGGTGAGAAGGAGGCTGGTATTCAGAATGAGAAAAAAAGAGAGCCGAGGGGAAACAAATAGGAGCTCTTAAATGTTTGTGAAAGGGGAACTGGAATTCTGAGAATTCAAATCCAATTTTTATGAGCTTCTGTGAGGTCAGCATCATAAAAGAAAGCTAGAAAGGGAACTAGAAATCAAACCACAAGCCTGATTTAGACACAACACTAACGAAGTGTGGCATTTAAGAACAAATGTTTTGTATATTCTTTGTGCCTCTTGTTGTGGTCAAAAAGACTCAGAAGCATAATTTGTGAATGTAGGTTGTAATAATACAGTTTAATAAGACAGCTAATATCTACAGCTCTCATAGATCATTTTATTTGAAACATGAATGTAAAGAACAAAGAACAAGAAAAAAGAATGGTATGATTTCTATCAGCAGATGTTTTGGATGTTTTCTATTAGCCAAGAGAACAGTGACCAAAGATAGCTTTCTCAATCGTTTTCTTAATTCACAAACAAACATATTGGTCTTTACATTGTTTTAGCACAAATTATTTTTAACTACGGTACTTTACTTTTGAAAGAAGCACACAATATTTTTTAAAACATTAGAACAATATAATAATCCTATAAGCAGCAACATAGCATTTACAAACTTACAAAGAGCAACAGGCAATTATTCTGACTAAATTTCATGATTACATTGCTTCTCAGGTACATTTTACACAGTACAATGACTAACTAGAATTCCCAAACAAATACTTCTATAAGCAAGCATATCTTCAACCCAAACATCTGTTCTTCACATGTGAGATTGGGAGTCCATTAAAGGATTCACAATGAAAAGCTTTTTTTCCCCACTCACTTTCTGAGGCACAGCAGAATCCCATTATACCCTAAGCAAGTCAAGTATGTTTGGGTAGGAGAGTTTCTGACATTTACCTTTTTATGTAAATAGTTATTGTTTATTTTCTCTACTTTTAAACAAGTTCATCCCACACTCTGCTCCTGCTCAAGTGAGGATCAAGTGCAAACACTCACTTAAGCCTATAATTCTCTTCGCTTAGATTGCTAAGTAGTTTTATTGGGATAGCAATAGCAATAACACTTTAACTTATATACCGCTTCATAGTGCTTTGCAGCCCTCTCTAAGCGATTTACAGAGTCAGCGTATTGCCCCCAACAATCTGGGTCTTCTTTTACCAACCTTAGAAGGATGGAAAGCTGAATCAACCATGAGCCGGTGAGACTTGAAACTGCCAAACTCCTGGCAGTCAGCAGTTAGTAGAATTAGCCTGCAATACCGCATTCTAACCACTGCGCCATCACAGATCTTAAGTGGACAATATTATTTTTCTGGCTGGCTTCCGAATCAAAAGTTGGCCTTAGAACATTTTTTTCATAATTCAGTTCTTTAGAGCAATTTCCTTCCTCATTTCTCCCTTGTTTATCAGCAAAGCCAAAACCAAAGACATTTGCCTAATTATGATTTAAGTGATATAGGTTATGGTGCAAGGGAGTTTGGTTCTTCTGACTGCTGGTATTATATAATGTAAAACCATAGATGAGGCCAGGAAAGTTGTTGTCCCAGAGAAAAACCTCACAATGTGAAAACTAAAATTTCTTGAAATCAGTATAAGTACCATGGCCAATATTTATATTTGAGATAATAATCAGCTTACAGTTGTGTGATAGGAAAATAAAACTTTAATAAGGAGAAGGTGTGTGCAAATATTTACATGTGCTTATATCTATATCTTGCATACTCAAGGCTATTCCACAATTTGCTCAGTAAGAAGCCAGAAAAGAAGTAGAGAATATGGAAACACTGCAAGAGATAAAGTACATTCAGCCTGCAGACCAAAAAGTCTCCTTGGCACAAATCCATCCATCCATCCTTCATTTCGGTGTCGTGGTGGTTAATACAGCAAAGCAGAACCCAAAAGGCTGTGAGTTCTAGATCTGCCTTAGGCATGAAGCCAGTTGGGCAACCTTGAGCCAATCCCTCTCTCTCAGATATAGGAAGTGGGCAATAGCAAACCAGACCACTTCCAAAATTTGGCCAAGAAAACATCAAAAACTTGCCCAGGTAATCACTAGGAGTTGATACTGACTCAAAAAACACTGTCATTACATTAGTTGCCTTTTATTCACAATACCTTTCTCCTCTGGAGTCTTCGGAGATGCTCAATTAGAATTTTTATCAACCTAATATCCATGTTGGCCTGAAGCAATCATTTAATATATCAGGTGGGCTCCAGGCTGGAAATGGCTTATGTTCTCCATGTTCAAAATTTGCAATTAATTTAAGGTGATTTGGGTACTTGATGCAAATCTAATACCAGTAAAGAGAGCAAGGAATTCTAAAAGCAAGATTTAATAATAAATTTTCCCAAATGCCCTTTAACAAAAACCTTCCCCCCAGCAATTTAGCAACATTGTTGCCATTTTCTCCAACAGAAAACAACTCAAAAGCTATTAGGTGCAGGTGTTACTCATTAAAAACAATAGAGGTGTGCAAAACATTAAACATTCCATCAGAGACCAGATTTCTGTGCCGAGAAGAGTTTCTATGCACCACCACAGGCAGGAGAAGGAAAGTCACTTTTTTTTAACAGTGGACTTCAGCCAAAAATGTGCATCTATACATTGTCCCACAAAGGAAAGCCTATATATCATCTTGGTTTTCTTCCAAGCAACTCAAAGTAGCATACATATTATAGCAAGTTTCAAGACCAAAAGTGTACAAATTCAGATACATTCTATAAACTCTCCCATTTTTTTGTAATGCTTCTTTCATATCACACAGGAAATTCCCATGGACAAGAACATACTTGCCACATACAGAAACCTTACACCGGGCAGCTTTATAGTCTACAGAAAAAGGATCCAAGGCAGGGGATATTCATGAGGTCCCTGGTAAGTTAGTTGAGTGTATGTTTGCATTGCAAAGAGAATGAGCAGCCAAGCATTAGACATAAATACTGCTGAGACACATATATAACAACTCTACTGATGATGCTGAATGGTATAATTCCTCCAGTATCTAAATCATGCAACTCAATTTTCATTTGTATCTTCAACTACAGATTGTAGTAATAGTACAGCTTATTTTTTTGCCCTGTTAAAAATTTCTTATGCATTAAATCCTAAAGCAGGGATGTCTAACTCAAGGCCCACGGGCCAAATCCGATCTGGAAATAGCCTCTGGCAGCCAAAATGGGGTTCCCAGTTTTTGGCATGGGCGGTATGGGGTTCCCAGTTTTTGGCATGGGCGGTCTCCTGCAGCATCCTGCCAACCAACAGGCCACGGGAGGGGGGGGGTCATGCACCCCCTCTGCCCTGTTTTGGTTGGCAGAGCTGCAGGTATCCATCTAGTATCTCCTGCCCACCCCCTCCATGGAGAACTACAATGCTGATCCGGCCCTTGAAGAAATCCAAGGCACCCCTGCCCTAAAAGCACAAAGCAAGGTTAGCTTTGTTGTCCAGGACTGAATGATGTTGATAGGACAATTTTGTTTTGAAGGAATATACCGACTCTGAGAGTGTCACTCTGAAATAAGATGTGGGATTGGATTGCAATCTGACATTTAATTTGATGCTGGAAAGGGGATAGATGAAATGGCAAACACCAAATTAAATGCTGGATGACAATCACAATTTGAAGGTAATAAAGATATATCAACGAAATATCTACCAGGAAACTTGCATAACCACTGCAAGGGCCACAAGAAGGGACTTTTACACTCTGCAATCTTATAGTCATTTATCTGCAAACAATTGAGCTGTATTTAATAGGACTTTCTACTAAGGCATGCATACATTTCTTCTGTTACATATTTTCCTCATTGTTGCCTTAGTGATATTAACATTAGACTTCTATATTTTTCCAACTGCAATATTTTAGTCCTATGTCTATATGTTACTGACTTCAAAATGTTTTAGTATTTGACACATTTCACATTTCAGTGTTTCAGCTTCGGTGGCTGAAATATAAATATCAAAACACAGTTTTGTTAATAAAATTTATATAGCTGTCCATCTTACCAAAGGCAGCTCCAGATGGCGCACAACATAGTACATAGTAGTACTGAGTTGTGCTGAGACAATCAACTGTGATTCCTCGCTAAGATTTATATACTCAGTGCTATAGGGCAGAGATATTCAAACTTTTTCAGGCAGTGGAACCATTAGTTAATGTATCGATGTGTTCTCCAAACCTGACTGAAAGGCACAGCTCTTAGTGATAGAAAACTGGCTGATAAAATTCTGTGGAACAGTTTGAAATACTCTACTCAAGATGTTAACATCCTGGCCAAATAATAAACAGTTTCTAAAAATTTTTTTTTTCAGAAAAGGAAATAAAACTGACCAATAATCTCATTTTTCTAACCTACTGTTTAAGTGGCATGTTGGTAATACAGGTAGTCTTCTAAATACGACCACAATTGAGCCTAAAATTTCTGTGACTAAGTGAAACATTTGTTAAGTACATTTGCCCCATTTTATGACCTTTCTTGCCACTGTTGTTAAGTGAATCACTGCAGTTGTTAAGTTAGTAACACGGTTCTTAAGCGAATCTGCTTTCTCCATTGCCTTTGCTTGTCAAAAGGTCGCAAAAGTTGATTGCATGACTCTGGGATACTGCAACCATCATAACTATGAATCAGTTGCCAAGCATTTGAATTTTGATCGTGTGACGATGAGAACTTTGCAATGGTCGTAAGTGTGAAAAATGGCCCTAAGTCACTTTTTTCAGTGCTGTTGTAACTTTGAACGGTCACTAATTGAACTTTTGTAAGTCGAGGACTACCTGTACTAAGCTGTTAAAGAATTAATATTAAAATTCCTCTTTGACATAATACAGAGAAGAAATACCTTGCACTCTTACAATGTAAGGGGGGGGGGGGGGTAAATGAAATGGCCCAAGTCATACCACATGATGTCCTGTAACATCATGTAGACATTTGGTTTATGAAACGCAATAACAGGAAGAGCAACAACGATGTAGCATATATTCTATCTGCAGATGCATACAGGTTGTCTTTGACTTATGGCTACAATTGAGCCCAAAATTTCTGTCGCTAAGTGAAGCATCTGCCCCATTTTACGACCTTTCTTGCCACATTTATTATGTGAATCATTGCAGTTGTTAAGTTAGTAACATGGCTGTTAAATGAATCTTGCTTCCCTGTTGACTTTGCTTGTCCGAAGGTCGCAAAAAGAGGATCACATGGCCTTGGGACACAGCAATAGGTCATAACTATGAACCACTTTCCAAGCATCTGAATTTTGATTGGGGGTGTGTGTGCTGCAATGGTCATAGAGGTGTGAAAAATGGTCATAAGTCACTTTTTTCAGTTACCGTTGCAACTTTGAACAGTCACTAAATGAACTGTTGTAAGTCAAGGACTATCTGTGTTCAGTTTAAACCTTCAAAATCCTCATATCATTGGGGAAAATGTTCGCAAGAAATGGTTGTTTGGTGGCTAAAACTTTAAGCAAAACAAATGGGGATAATTTAGTTTTCAAATCATGTTTATGGCACCCAAACCACAATACAAAGAATGTAAGATAGCGGAAATTTTGAGTAGTTCGGAGAACCGGCAAATACCACCTCTGACTGGCCCCGCCCCCATCTATTCTCTGCCT
>JANHFN010003237.1:106121-127497 GCA_032468175.1 Toxicocalamus goodenoughensis
AAGAAAACTAAGATCATGGCATCCAGCCCTCTCAATTCCTGGCAAATAGATGGGGAAGAAATGGAGGTAGTGACAGACTTTATTTTCCTGGACTCCAAGATCACTGCAGATGGCCAAGAAATTAAAAGATGCTTACTCCTGGGGAGGAAAGCTATAGCAAATTTAGACAGCATACTAAAAAGAAGAGATATCACCCTGCCAACAAAAGTGTGTATACTCAAGGCTATGGTTTTCCCAGTTGCAATGTATATGGCTGTGGAAGTTGGACCATAAGGAAGGCTGAGTGCCAAAGAATTGAGGCCTTTGAACTATGATGCTGGAGAAGACTCCTGCGAGTCCCTATCAAACCAGTCAGTCTTAGAGGAGATCAACCCTGACTGCCCTTTAGAAGGCCAGATCTTGAAGAAGAAACTCAAATACTTTGGCCACCTAATGAAAAGGAAAGACTCACTGGAGAAGAGTTTAATGCTGGGAACGATTGAGGGCAAAAGAAGAAGAGGACAGCAAAGAATGAGGTGGCTGGATGGAGTCACTGAAGCAGTAGGTGAGAGCTTTAATGGACTGTGGAGGATTGGTAGAGGACAGGAAGGCCTGGAGGAATGTTGGCCATGGGGTCATGATGGGTCGGACATGACTTTGCAACTAACAACAACAACAAGCCCAAACAGAAAATCAAAAACATGAGTACTATTGCCTTTATTGTAAGATTACAGCAATAAAACCTTGCAAGTTTGAAGTCACCTCCCCCCTCCATTTACTTTCAAAAGAACTAAAGAAGAAGAAAGAATGGAAGGAAAGGGAAGGAGGGAGAGAGAGAGAGAGAGAGAGAGAGAGAGACAGAGACAGAGACAGAGACAGAGAGATTGAATAGCCATTTGGATAGCTATTTAAAACTTTTTAGCCAGAACTGGCCCTATAACACATTTAAATAAAACCTTGGGGGGATCCTGAACACTTTTTAAGAATATTAGTGCAAGAAAAAAAAATCAAAGTGGTAAATATAGAAAAATAGTGTATTATCAAGTATTTTTTATTTCCATTCTTAGAGGGAATTTTTGGATGTTGAGAGCAACAGCTAATATTCCTATTTTTCTTAGGGGCTATTAATGTGCTACATGTCTTCCCCATGCAGTCTGGGAGTGGTGGGAATAACAGACTAACACATTTGAAAGCCTTCTAATAAGTGCCCTAGGAAACACTCTAACACAAAAAAAGGATGGGTGTGATGACCCAGGTGGGATACAAAATAAACACAGTCACAAAAAACAGGTGAAGCCACTTTTACTCCTTCACTTTGCTTCCAAGCTCCAAATATCCTTGACTGGAGACAAAAAACTCCCACACAAACAGTTACAAGAAGGAGGAAATGTTGTTTAAATTATAAAGAGTAAAAAACAACATAAACCAGGCAAGATAAGGGCTGTAAGACATCCACAGATAACAGAACACATGCTGGGAAGGACGCCAAACTCAGAGAGGAACAATAAACTAGAGATATTTCCACACTTTGTTTCCAGCGTTCGCTCTTACTCATGTCCATCCTCTTATCCACTTGTCACAGCTGCAGCCCATGAAGAGGATCAATATCCTCTCCTCCCCCATAGACCATGTCTCTCCCTTATTCTCTCCTGCCTGAGTGCCCTAGGATGGAGAGGGGATGGGCCTGGGTCCTCCTCTGACTGCCCAGCCAGACTCTGCTCTTCCCCAGCTTTCTCCACAACCACTGGAGCCACACTTCCACTCCCTGTCGGCTGTTCCTCCTCTCCCTCAGAGTCAGCCTCCACCAGAGGCATGACAGTCATGTGGCCACCAGGATATCATGCCACAGTGCAGAGCATGTGGCAATACATAGAATGGTGTTACCTTCCTACTGAAGTGATACTCTACTCACATTTACATGCTTTCAAGCTGCGAGGTTGGCAGGAACTGAGGTGAATGACAGGAGCTCACTCTGTCATGGGGTAGTAGAACTCGAACCACTACAGCACGAACCTTCTCTGGCATCTTTTAAGACACTGAGCCACCACATTTTCCCCACATAAGGATAGTTCTAAAAATTGTTCATTCTAATCTAACTAGGTTGAGGAAGGCTATATCCAATTATGGCCACTAAGTGTAGAAATGTACTGTAGCTAAGCTTCCAAGGAAGAGTTAAACATACCAAAATAAGAAAAGGTTGGAAGGTTCTGTCCTGAGGTATTTTGTTCCCTGCCAAGGTTTCTTACAAATAAAACAATCAGGCAAATCAGGAGTATCTTTATTCCTGTGACAATATCAAGTAAGTCTGAATTGGGGCTCTTGTGTCTGAGGTGCAAAAATTTATATGGGTGACCACAGAACTGGCAGCAAATAGATACAGAAATCCCTACATTTTCACAGTCAAATGTATGGCAATCTCCCCCACTTGCTCTTCCACTCCATGAAATCCATGTTTGGCATTATTAAAGTGCCTAACATAATTTGAGGCTGAAATGTTTTCTGGGCAGATTTGTGCCAGGTGAATAACTCTCCCTGAACACTGTTAAGATATTCCCCTTATTTGGAGCTTGGGAGAAATTTGAAGTATGACAATATTCTCCAACTGATGCACCCTCCAGTATTTTACCTAAGAGTTAACCAGTAAGTATCCAATATATTATTACTTTCATATATAAAAGGAGAAATACCCCATTTTCCTCTGGATTCTATCGGAAATTACATTTATATACAACATCCGCTTTTGGCTGGTTTACTATGATACTATTTCATTGACGTACTGTCCTCAGATCATAAAATGTTGGTAGTGCCTGGTTATCTTGAAATACATTGCCTATTGTATGTGTACCATCCATCCATCTATTTATCTATCAGTTATATACAGTGTCTATCAATTTATCTCCATGCTGTTCAATCTGTTCCATAATGGGGCAAAATGCATTTAGCCATTTTTTTTTAGCACCACACTTCAATAGATATAAAAATCTATCTTCTTTAATCTCCAGTTTCTTCTTCCCTCTCTCTCTCCCTCCCTCTGTGTGCATGTGTGTGGGGGACATTTTCAGCAGAACATAAATGTACATTTGTTAATTTTTTTAAATATCACTTAAAATATTGGTCAAAACAAAAAATTAAATGCCTCCACTTCTCTCACTCCCTTTCTTTCTCTTCCTTTGCTCTATTTTCCCCATTTGAGTTCCCTTTTTACTTATTTTAATCCTTCATTTGATGTTTTTCTCCAAATCCTGTTATTTCTATTCTGCAGCTTGAGGATAATTTCCTTCATGGCAGACATGACAATCAAATGATCCTTCGTTAAATTCTGCCATAGGAATCCCAGGTCCTCCTTTCTCTCTTCTTGAGATGAAGGACCAGGACTGAGCCAGAGAATGAGGAATACTCGTTTCCACTCTCTGCTCCCAGATCAGGCGCTTGGATAGGTCATATGGACAGAATGAAATTAATAAGTACACTGTGAATCAATGGGGTTTTTACAGTAAGTGCAAGATATGATTATTTATTTGTTTGCAAATTAAAAATATTAACTTGAGATGGCCACAAATGGGTAAGCATACCATACAGGGACTTAATTATGAATAGTGGGGTTCCAATTGCAAGGAGCAGAAGCAAGATAGTTCTGCCTCAAACAGTTACTTTTAGATCTGTGGGGTTCTTTGTGATCTCTGAGCTTGGAAATTTCCTTGCAGATGATTCATTACCCAACTAGATAATGTCTAGAAGGGAGTGGGGTTTACTCTGTGTTTTATGTACAAGTGGCTTGCTTGGTGCTGATAAGAGTCTTCTTGGTGTTCCTTGACTAGGCTGTTTACTGTTCGTCTGAATTTGTAGTTCCTTGATTGAGGTACTGTTTTCTGCTAGATCTTCTTAATCCAAGTCTTCTGGGCCAACTACCATATCCTCCACCCCCTCTTTTCTTAGTGTCATATCCCATTATCTATTATGTGTAGGTCCAATGCTAGCAAGGTAAAGGCGAGCTACAGGTCAAAACAGAAGACTTGGATATAGTGAGAATGGCAAGCAGGCATCAAGTGAGAGAAAGCAGCCCGTGGAGATGGGATCATTCAGTGGGGTGCTTGTAGATAACTAGACTGGATAAATCAAAACCAAGGTGTCAAAGGTAACAATGTAGCCGCTGGAAAGATTGGACACTTGTGCTATTACTGAACTAAAAATGACTTAGAATAAGAGTAAGAAGTCCCCGATGGTGCCTTAAATTGCAATCCCTTTGATGGGCTAGTGGATTAGAAATCCTTGGAGAGAGAGAGGGAAAAAAAACCTATACAGACCTCTCCTGCTGTCTGTACATCTTTCCTCTTATTCCCACCTGCATTGAAAAGCTCTCCTTCGTGTGTAGATGAGGGAAGAACTGTGGGTAGCAAGGCTGGTATTTTATCTTTTAAAAGTTAAACATTTGGACAATGCCTTTGAAAGTTTTGGAGTATTTGATTGTAATATAATTTTGACTTCAGCACTAAGCTGCTCATGCATTCCCAAACAGCTTCTCAGTTCAGTGTTCCCAAATGAAAACTTATCCAATCCTGGGACATTTGAAGGAAAGGAGAACATCTGGATTCATAGACATACCACCTCAGTACCACCTCAGTGGACTTCAGCTGGAGGAGAAACTTTGAGATACTACTTGTGGTTTGGATATTTGGATATTGTGGTTTTGATTTCTGTCTTGCGTGTTGTTAGAAGAATAACAGAATCATTTCCCCAACCGTATTACCATTTGTAGGACTTCCTTCCTTCCCAGCATTGGCACACTAGTTCAGGTTTGCAATCTAACTAGATTGCTAAATCTACAAGGACAGAACTCCGTTTCTGTTTTAAAAAGGAGCTGTAAAACAGCTTGGTCACAAATAAGCTGCGAAAGGCTTCTAGACTTGGACTGCAAAAATCCAGGTGACCATTGGATGGTAGCAAAAGATTAAGAATTGGGGAGCCCATGCTGACAGCTCTGTGTAAAACAGCTGATAAAAATTCTTTAAACTTTTAAAACTGAGCTATTGTCAGCAATCCAGAATATTTGTAATAGAACTTGTTCTTCTCTTTTTCCCTCTTCTCTTTGTTTCCTCCAGGCATCTGTTTGGTGATAAAGTTGGTTCTACCCTGACAAATTCTGTGTTTTTAGTAAAATTTCCAAACATTCCAGTCAGTTGAACAGAACTGGGATGTTTTTCCTGCCAACATTTAATCATGCAGAAAATGTCAAATTTAGTTTAAAATGTAGATGCTTTTATAATGTGGCCACTGGAGTGTCGAGAGGAAGGGAATTAGATGATCGTTGCAACCAAGTCTAGACTGTTGCAATTTGATTCATCAGAAGGGGGATGGTATTATGGATTAGGCATGACTCATGAGAGAGTCTTGTTTGGAAAAGTATGATGTCATTATACCAAGCATGTCAGCACAAAAGGTAGGTTTGTATTTATGTTAGCTAATGGTTTAACTAAATGTGCATTGTAGGTCTGATTTATTACTGCTTTAACTTTGTTTAGCCACCAAAAAGCATAATTTATGATGGCAAACTTAAAGAGTGGCCAAAAGTGACCATGCAATTAAAGAAATAGCAAGATTCATTGTGGTACTACTAAATCACCTGGTTGCCAGCCTATTTTAATTAAGGCTGGTTGAGAAAAAAAAAAGAACCCCCCCCCCCAACCCCTGAGCATTTAATAGGAAATAGGATGTGAGGAAGAAGGAAAGGCAACCAATTAAGTCTTATATCAATTCTATTTTTAGGACATTTTCTTGAATTATTTGAAAGCATATATGTTAATTTATAACATCATGGCGCAATATTCCTTTTACCTTCAGTACTCTCTTTGTGTGAGAACATTTTTTTCAAAAAGTAAAGTAATGGTCTAGTCTTGATCGGGTTTTTTTTACTATATAGAAGCGTTTAATTGTTTTTTTTTTACAATAACAATCTCATCATTTATTGTAAACAATTTTAAGGCAATCTAAGTGGCAAATTCAGGGGAATGCCTTTGAACCATTATATTCTAATACAGTTCCATTAATGATAAAAAAAACTCCCAAAATGATAGAGAATTGGTTTCATCTTGTGTCAAACAACAACAATTGTGTCTAATTTTTGAAGGGAGAAAATTTGATACTGGGATACTACCATAGAAAAATTTGCATGATGAATTCCAGAAATCTGAGCTTTTTACCTCATAATTTTATAATATATCATTGTTCTTTATATTATACACTAAATGGTTGTCACCAAATGTTTTAAAATCTGATCAGTTAATTCATCACTGAATGCGTGTTACTTATTTTGTTGCACTAGTATTACTTATTTGTCATGTAGCATCAATGGCCTTCTTAGTGCCAAATTTCCATTTGTGTATTTTTATCTCAGTTGCATTTCTCTATTTCATTTTTAAAATATGCAAATATGCATTTTTCCCCGGATACCTTGTCAGATTGTCAGTTAATTGAATATTTAGTGATAATAAAATTATTACTTAGTTAAGTTGAAATAAGCTTTATGTTTCCACTTCACTGCACAAGAATTTAGTTAGATCACTACTCTGTCAAACACTCGTTATGTAACTCGTTATGTAGCAGAATCAATTTAGAGATTTCCTTTCTTAAAAGTGAAAGTCTTCAAAGTTATTGTGGCAAATGGCATAGGTAAATTGCATTTGTTTCTAAATTGTATAAATCAGCCGGGGACCCCTAGTCCTTCGAGATTCCCTTTTTAAATTGTATTTGAATTTTTAGTTTGGGTGGGATTTTACTGGGGATTTTAATTTTAAACAGCCTACTAATATTTATTTTTAAACTTGGTTTTAAATTTTATATTGTTAGATTTTTAAATAGCTGTACACCGCCCCGAGTCCTTCGGGAGAGGGGCGGTATATAAATATGATTAAATAAATAAATAAATAAATAAATAAATTATGTCCTTTAAAGTCTTTCATGACATGGGCCCAGGTTACCTGAGGAACATTCTTATCCCAGTCACATCGACTTATTCCATCCAGATAGGAGGGGCATGTTACTGATTCCGTCAGTTAAAGAATTTCAATAGGTGGGGGGTCTAGAAAGAAGGTCTTCTCAGTCATTGACCCTGTTCTGAGGAACATCTTTCCCCCTGCTGGCTCTGTCAACTGGTACGTCAGTTATAACCCTGGGGGTGGCTGGTGGCTTAAGGGCATTCTCTCTGTCTTTTAAACTTGTTTATTTTTGTACGGACTTTTATGTGGGTTGTATCATTTTTACTTGCAAACTGCCCAAAGTTACTTAGTGTGATGGCAGTGTTATTGATACATTAATTAAATTTATTTTTTCATAAATAATTTCCAGATTCCACCAATTTTAAAGAGAAATCTATGCACCCAAAATTTTGAACTGCAAATTTATGCAAAACTGTTTCTCTGTTCATTCATTCACTTCCATTAAAGGATTATGTTGCAAACTGGCAGTTCTGCTCACTGATCATGGTAGTCAAACTGAAGAATTTAGACACTTCATAGAGGAAAGTTCTGAGAAATAGCAAAAGAATATGAACGTTAGATGCTGTCAAAACCAATTTTCTATAAATCAGAATCTATACATACATCTTGGGATATGGGCTGAGGAACATTTTAACCTCCATCTTCATCCTCTCCCATGTTCCTTGCATTGTCCTCAAAGTTTAGGGCAAACTGGGCTTCCTCCTTTCAGAGATCCTCCCACCCCATGCTGAACATTTGTACCATAGCTGTCACTGTATCCCCAGTTTTCTGCTCTGTGTGTTTATATGATGTTACTAAACTTTAATCAGAGAAATTTGACTTAAATATAATTGTTCTGATATACAGTCTGCTTTAATTCTTGTATTTGAAGTTTTTAAGAAAGTTTGCTTGAATTTTTACAGGTATTAATTATTAAGGGGCTCTTTTGGTGTGTATGAGAATCAAGGGAAATCTAGATAAGGGAAACAGTAGCTTGGAAAAAATGATCCCTCTTAATAAAAGAGAAAGGAAATTAATGAAAATTTGAACAAAGTTGTGAGGGTGCATTTAAAAATATCAGGTTTCAAGAAGAAGAGTGCAATGATTAATAAGAAAAATGAAAATATATAACTGAATAGGTGTGGAAAAATAGTAATGTGTAGGTTAATGCTCAGAGGAAAAGTAGGATAGGAAGTAGGAAGGATTGCACTGCAAAGAGATCACTGCATACATGATCTGTCAGCTGCCAGCTTAAAACCTTGCCATTTTATCAAGAGGAAGAAAAAAAGCTTACCAACTTAAAAAGGGACTTCAGATAAGCCGAATCAAAATTGATTATTTTCAGAGTCACCATTGCAAACTAAGGAAATGCAAAAATGGCTGTTTAAAAACCAACACACATCAAGGTCAAAAGTATAAACTACATATGCGCAGGAGGAACAGGCGGCAGAATGAATTGGGAGGAAGGCACATAAAGCAATAATGTCAAATAACTGAACCTATTGACTAGAAGCCAATTCCACATGAGAATGCAGCCCAGAGGAAGTAAAAAGGAGAAAGAGAATAAGCATTACAGTGCTGAGTTATTTTTATCTACAGATCTCATCCCAGCATGCACACCTTGCTTGTATTGTAATTGATCGACATTTTGATAAGTGGTTCTCTTTTGTTTTCCTATTTGCAAAGTGAATGGGTAATCTGCAATGCTCTCAACAAAAGATAAATGTCCTGCAAAGTAAACATTCTAGCATTACAAAGTTAAAGCAGCTAGCCTATTCAAAATGAGATTATAATTTTTTTTCAGGGAATTATTTAGGATAAACATAATCAGAGTAAATAAAAAGAATGATAAAAGAACTGATAGGAGCATTACTAATCACTAGGAACTGACAATCATAGTCACATCCCTCTATTATTCTGGAATTTCTTAGAGATATGCACCAGAAGGCTGTTTATTTCTGCATCAAAAATCTGTTTTGAAAATAACTGGCTTTGTTCAATCATCTTCAGGTTGGTTTGTTGCTTTGAAAGCAACACCTGCCCCTCTAATATTTTTGCATTGTGTTGCAAAGCATATGCAATGTGTTTATTATAGCAAACAGAAGGAGTGTGCAGGAGCTTTCCTAGCTCTAATTAAAGCAAGCCGTATCCTACAATTTTATCCATGTAGAATAGAGCTAACTTATTTGTTTAAATATACAAGCTTCATTTGTTACTGCTAAGTACAGGTATAGTTATTTTTTTTGCTAATTTTCTTAAAGATGGATGACACTATCCTACCCACACATTGAACTAAGGGACAATAGTTACGATTATTTCTACAATAAATCTCTTTTATCAGAGCTTGCGTGACACAATTTGGTTCCATTTAATTTCGGGCCAGAATTCAGCATTGAAAGAGCTTTTGCTCTGTCTGACCAATAATTTGATCCACAGATTGGGGGAGTATGAACTGTTTGGACCTCTTAACCAGTTCAATCAAAAGGAAATTGGAGGTACAAGTAAACATCTTACCAAAATCAATAATGGAAGATGACTCTGGGAGATTTCAGTTTAGCCCCAAAGCTGTCAAGCTGAAGTAGGCCAGAGGCTTCCATTTATTCTTCCTGCTGTTTAATATGTAACACTTCTATATCTGAAGCTGTGCTGGCTGTAGAAATCACACCAACTAGCCTGTATTTTTGCTATTGTTTTTGCGATTATGTTATTCTTTTATATTCCAAACTTAAAATGTAACCACAACATTCCTTAGGATATGGGATCTCCCTTTAATAAGAGAGCTTTGGGAAGAAAAATAATATGTTTTAGAGTTTTGAATGCAAATCAGATTTAGATTTGTTTGAAGGAAATGTATTAAATGGGATCACACTGATGCTGCAGGCCTGATGACAATGAAATGTTGGCTATAGGGCACTTAGGGAGTTCACAAGAAAAGGACATCTGAACCAAAGACTTTTCCTTTCCTTCCTAACCTGCTAAGCCTTTGAAAAACCTTTCTTGACCAATTACAATTTATTGGATGAGTTACTCCCTACTCCATACAACAACCAATCCCTCCCCACCAATGATTTGATATGTGAGTCTATAAATATCCGTAGGAGAACCTTAAATCCAAAGACCTAGCTTTATGAGTGATGAACAGCTTCAAGCACAGTATATCAATTCCTCATAGCTGAAATTCCAATTAAGAGCTATACTCTATGGATGTCTTAGGAATTAGGACTGGTCTACTACTTGCTTTATAGACACCAATCTAGTGGAAGAATTGGAAGTAAAAACAAACAAACAAACAATTTTAAATGTTCTTTATTGTCTTAGAGAGAATCTAAAGCAGATGGAAATCAGTCAGCAACTCACTCTCAATGTTATATTTCATCTTGACAACACTCTGGCATCCGAAATACAACAGGACCAGAATAGACATATGTATTTTTACATAAATCCCCATAACTCTTAAATCTGACAACATATGACCAACATCAGAGCCCAACTAATTAAACATACACACCCTTCTTCCTCCACCAACCATCAGATGGTTTCCTTTCAGCTGAGATACTGAATGTTTTCATACAGAACAATGTTATTGCATTTTCCAAGCACATATATATTCACAGTGTCTTAACGGCATTAATGCTTTTTAGATGGATTATTCCTCAGATTAACTAAGAGGATCAGTATAGATGAAACTCCATTTACCATAACATACAGTATCACTCTAACAAACTTTTAAGTACACTATCCAAAGGGATTGTTTTCTTCAGAATAAATTACAAGTAATATTACCAAATGTTTCCACCTAATCATTCCCAATATCAATGAAGTCCTGATTTTTTAAAGAATGATGATGGATATTGCCACTGTTTCATTTTGGAGACATTTGTCATTAGACAAAAATAAATAAATATAGGAAGTAGTACAATAGTGATATGTTATATCAAGCTAAATGACTTCAGCCTCCTATATCTATGACTTTTTAACACAATCTAAAAGTAAATGCATCTCAGAAGAAATATATCTTCTAAGAAGGAAATGAATTACAATTACATAGTCATTCTGGGCACTACTTATTTTAGTAGTATGAAAAACATATGCAAACCATATTTATACATACCTCATGACTATTCATTTTTTTCTTTAGATCACTGAGTCCAACTCACCTCATAGGGTTGTTGTGGAGAAATTAGGAGGAGAAAGGTATGTTTGTCATCTTGAGTTATTTGTAAACATAAAAAGGTGGGAGATATATAAATAAATAAACAAACTTACAGAGGGGCTTGAGAAATTGGGCATGCCATTTCAATTTGAGATAAACTAAAGCAAAAAGATTAGAGGAGCAATCTGGTAGAATCCAATCGTAAACAACTGATTTTGGCTGCTGCTTCTTTGCCTCCTCCTTATATTCCCTCCCATAGACATGAACTTTCATTCTGATATATATAAAACGGACTAGTTACAGTTAGCTGGATAAACTATATTTAGTCAGATTTTACTAGTGTACGATATACATGAGAACAGTGAATACATTATTGATGTAAACTGAGGAAAGTGGTTAATTAAATATTTACATAAATTTATAACATATGCATTCATTTCATTAATCTAAAGCAGAGGGAAGATAAAAAGGAAGTTAGTTTATTGTGATATCTATATTCGTTGGGCTTGTGAGCTCTTTTAATTTTGAGCCGATGTCTTATATTTCTTTTTAGTTGTTTTTAAATTTTGCAGTGTATGTATTTTACTGGGCTGTTCACCGCCCTGAGTCCTTCGGGAGAGGGGCGGTATACAAATTAAATTTCTATTCTATTCTATTCTATTCTATTCTATTCTCTAATTTGAAAAAATATTCTCTTCCTCTTAGGTAGGTCATTTAATCCATTAATGTTCGATATTAGTTTCATTCCTCTTTCCGTTTACCTTCTAACTTTTATCCCTCATTAGTTTTAGTCATTGTTTGACTCCTAGTTCTCACTCCTGACTCTTCTCAAATGGCTATTTCTTCCCTTCTTTCCTTCTCTTTCTCTCTTCCTCCCTCCCTCTAGGTTTAGATTGTGATTCTTCTTGGCTTGAAGTCTCAGGCTCATCTCTACTACTCAGTTCCTCTTCTATTCCAAATATTTGTTCAAAGAAAACTTGTGCTTTTGTTAAACTATCTATTTTCACTCTCTTCTCCTTCCATGTTGCCAAGATACCCTCTGGAGTGATTCATCTAAAGGAAATGCTTTTTTAATTAAGATAATTAGTGAGAAATCAGTTATATTTCCTCTGCTCATGGACTCTTCTTGGCACCTGCTTCAACACAATTACTTCTCTACCTTTATATTTTATTGTTTCCTCTCTTAAGATCCTGTAGATTATATCCTTAATTCGCCTCCTAGCGAACCTGATATGAACTTCCTGAGGGAGTCTGTGCCTCCTCGCGTAACTTGTGTGAACTTTATACATGTCATCCAATTTGTTTACCATTTCATTTTTATCTCTTTGTAAGAGTTCCACTAGTATTTCGGCCATTGTCAATGCTAGGTTTTCTTCTCTATCTTCCTCCACATTCTGAAATCTGAGATAATAGGAGGCTCTGTCCATCTCGAGGACTCTTTGTTCTGGTCTGTGATTTTTTTTTAATCTATATGTTCTAGTTTCTTCATTTGGTTGGCTTGTTCTTCAATTATTCTAATCTTTTCTTCATTTATCTTGATGAATTCCTGAATCTGGCCTATTTTCCCATCCAAGTTCCTGATTTCAATTTTCATTTCCCCTATTTCATCTTTCAATTCTGTTTTCATTGTTTCTCTATCGGCCCTACTTTCAGTGTGGTTTTTCGACATCGACTTCTGGAGTGCCAACATCATTCCTTGAATTGCCAACAGGGTAGCTTGAACCAATTGAGTGCCTGGAGAAATCAAATACTTCAAAGTATTTGATTTCTCTGGGGCCAACATCCCTTCAATCGTTTGTTGAGTTGCTGGTGCAGGGCTAGCTAATGCTACTGATGGTACAGATTTTCTCCCAGTCTTTGTGATGGTGGTGGTACTGTTCGTCATACCTTTAACAATTCTATACTCTTCATCCACTATTCTAGTTATATTATCCCAGATCGTGTTACCAACTACCATTAACTTTATCAATATTTTCTGCTTTTGATTTCCCTTATTAATAAATCTGAAATTCAAAATTTAAATTAACACTTCTTAACTCTTAATAGAACACAATATCCAACCAAGAGAGGGGAAAAGAAAGAGAAAGAAAGAGCAATTGTTTATGTTGACATTGTACTAATCAATGTACTAAATTCATTAATCTACAATAAATCAGCTATATATAAGAAAGGGAAAGGGGTGGGGGGAAACCGAGAAATTACAAAGAAATTAAATTATAAGGTTAATAAATATTACTTACCAGGCCAAATTCTATATAGAATAACCAATCAGTATTACTCTCTTATTATTAATTAAGTATATATAGATATATTAAATATATAAAATAGATATATATAGAATAAAACTATCCAAGCCCAGTAAATTCAAAGGGGAATAAATACTTCAAGAGGGGGGGGTATAGAATCTCTTATTATCTTACTGTCACCTTAATATCTTACTATTAAATAATAATGAATACCTAAATACCTAAATAGCTAACTCTATTCAAATTTTAAATACAATAATAGAGACAGCCAAAATAGAAAATATTTATCCAGCTTATTTTGTATCAATTTCGTTCTGTTCTGAGTTCTATTAATCACTCCAGTTATGTTGATACAATTTACCAAGGTCTGCTACGTTCAATGGCTGCCTCCGAAGTTTGCACCGTCATTCCTCAAAGCTGTCCAAATCCCAAGTCCCTTTCTCAAGCGGAATAGATTCAATAGTCTCGCTTCAAGCAGTTATTGACAGGGGGCTCCTTCCAGTAATATCCCCTTGTCTCTCCTTCTTGATTTTGTTTTTTAAAGTTGTATTTTCACTATTTCCCAGCATTGGGGGTAGAAAACTAGATCGCTGCCACCACTTTCCACCTTCACCCCTTTCACTCTGAGTTTCAGTAATACAATCAATTCTTCTTCCCATGATGTTCCAGTTGTAATCCAAAAGATATCTCAGCTTGCTATCTCCTCGCTGCTTCCTTTCCTTGCTGGTTCGTCACATCTTCGGGTCCGCCTGCGCCAGACTGACTTCTTTCACCTCGGACTTTGGGCTCTCTTCCTCACTGCCTCGAGATCGCAACTCCCGATTGGGCTCCAAGAGTCTCTCCTCACTTCGGTGATTCCTCCAGGATCGAACTGCACCACGGCTGTCCAAAGGCAAAAAACCCCGATGCAGGGGAGCAGGACAGAGTTCCCCTGCACCACCATGATGCAACCTATGTTTTAACTTTTAAAAAATGTTCAAATGTGTTCAGAAAAATAGAGGGGAAAGAAACAGTAAATATTCTGATCTCACATTGCGCCTTACTACTAATTTTTACCAGAAACCATCTTTTTCCTTTTGTCTTTATTTTATATATATGAATCAAGGAAGATATTGCTTTTGGTAATATTTGTAACACAGAAACTGAACCTCTTTTTCAGGTCTCATCTAGAAGCCAGTTCTGATCAGTGGAGACGTCTACACCTTTCTCTTCAGGAACTTCTGGCATGGCTGCAGTTGAAAGAAGATGAGCTAAAGCAACAGGCACCAATTGGTGGTGATCTTCCCACTGTACAAAAGCAGAATGATATCCATAGGGTATGATTTTTTTAAAAAAAATATCTGGAAGTAGATATAAAAACATTAAAAATTGAAAATTGATTCTCCTATTTAATTATGCTTTGAACAATAGAAGAAAAGAACTACACAACTTAATATGACCACTTTTAAGGCATCATAAAAATGTATGGTGACCTGCAATGGAGGTAACTAAAGGACAAATACATAAGTTATGGCAATCATATGTGATAAAAGGCATATGACTTTATAATACAATTGCCATGACTTAGGTGCTTTCATCTAATGCTGAACTTAGAACAGATTAGAATTTATGTCAAGGCATCATAACCATAATGTTGGCAGCATTGCAGCTTGCTGTAAATGATATCATATTTGCTGAACCTTTGCCCTCCAACAAAGATTGGTGTCATTTGGAGAAGGTATTATTTTAGGGTTGCTTTAAGATATTTCAAAACCTATAGTGACATTGCAAAGATGGACTCGGCATTCAACATTTTATCTGTGAAGTTGAAAATATTTGCTGGCAATATTATTAGAGATTTGGAATACAGAGATGGCAAAATGATTGACACAATTGCTCCTTTCCTCTTGCAGAGCCAAAATACATTGTTCAATTTATTAGCAAGGTAAAAGTGATGACAGGGCTAGGACAACAGTTGAACTGCAAGATCAAAATATGCTTGTTTGAAGGCCTAATTCATGGCAGTCCGGTTAGCAAAGATTGATTACATAAATGTCTTTATTATATCTGCACTGATAAAGTGGGTACTACTCTCTGCACTATGCATTTTATTAGAGAAATGAAAAAGTCATTATGAACAGTTCATAATAATTCATTGTGGATAGCATTATTCAGATCTGCTATCATTTGGATGCCAATGTTAGGGCCAATCATTGAAATGTACATTTGGCAGCTATATAACTTATTATAAATCTTGCAGACTAGCTAAATGAAGAGATAAGTTATTCATTATTTAAATCTTCCTAGCTGATAAATCTGTCAAAGTAGAACAGATCACATGTTTAATGGATGTAATAAGTGTCTCTAGCAATTGGTATGTATTCCCTCACGCAATCTGTTTAAAGGAGAAGACCTGGAGCAGCAGTGCAGTTCAGGTCAACTCAAACAATTTCTAAGAAAATTGATTGAAAGGGCAGTGGCCTCACAGTTGAACTTGTAATTGATTTGATACTATCTAAACTCATTTTAATTTGACGTTCAACTTGAATAACAGATAACTATACCACTTTTGTATGACCCATGTGAACCTGGATGGGTCTGCTTGTTCTATGGAATCACTTGATGGCTTTTATAACATTTACCCTAGTATACTTAATTGTCCGGTGAAATGAGTTTTAGAGGCAGTTTTAGTTTTAGGGATTTCTTTGTGCAGAATTCTGGATTTCCCATAAAACCAACTCCAGATGTTTGTAACAACAATATTAACCTGCCATTCAATACCAGATCTATGATTATCCATAGGTCTCCATACTCATTTAGTTTCATAGTGCATATAAACTGCATATAAATATTTAACTGAAAAATAATGAAATATTCCAGAACATCACAAAAAAAGGTCTGCCTTTTGTATTTGTATCCTGATATCAGGAAACAAATCCCTGATTACCATAAATCATGGAGTTTGTGTTGTAACATCATGACTCAAATTTATTTGTCTTTCCTTGCCATCTGTAAACATCTGTGCTTCTCTCCCTGCTATTTAAGATCTTCATAAAACAGCTAGAGCTGGTTATTTTGGAGCCAGGCATGATTTTGAACATTATTAAAACTTTATAATATAATTGGTTTTTTAAAAGGTGGAAAATAAGACCTACTTTAAAATTGTCTTTGACAGATACTTTATACTTTTCAGGGTTCTCCTTCTCTTTCTAGTACATGTCCTTATCAAAATAATTTGTGTACTACCCTAAAGATATATTTGTTGTTTTGCATAACAATAGTGCTAAAATGTCAGATCATTTAGAAATCAGTTAGTCTTCTCAAGAGTTGTTTCAATTTTATTTTCACAGAAATGTTGTAAGGTACATTAGATTAGATACAAGAGTATCAATTATCTATAATTTGATCCTATCCATTGGGAAATACTTAGTCAAGGAAGCAGAAACACCAGGAATATTGAAGAAAAAAGTGTGACATTCTAGATTTTTAAAGGACAACCCCACAACCCCAATCCAACATTGGCTACTATACATATTATTAAACTATATTTCTTTTCAGTTCTCATCCCAAAACTGTTTCAATAGGGATTTCCGGGATTTCTTTCTATGGATAATCTTATTTTGTGTAGGTATTTGGTTCTTATCCAATATAAATTGCTATGACTTCCAATATTGCATATAATTTTTGTAAAATAGTGAAGAGCACAGTAAAATATGTCATTTTGTATTTATTTTGCATACATTAAGTATATCATAATAGAAAATAAAATTGATTAATCGCACACCATGGAATTTCACAATATTTTGTTTTATGTGTGCCATTATGGGTACAGTAATCCCTATCTGCCATGTATTTAATTCATTGTACCACCTTGTCTTATTTATGCAAATAAGAGTAAGATTCTGAAGTGAAACTTATAATTCTATTTTATTACTTCTAGCAAAAAATATCAGGCTCAAAACAGGAAAAACACATGCAAGCATCATAGTCGAGTGAGGGAATTTAGTGAATTCCCTTTACTGGGATGACTCTATGACTGAAATATAAGAAATTTAAAAATTAAAAAAGCAACTGTAAATGGCAAAGTTAGAGAAGTGTGTACTGTGTACTGTATTGATGGTGCAGTGGGGAGCTGTGGGTTAAAATATGTGGGGAAGCAAATAAAAATAATACTATTGTCCAACCAGTCAACAAGAACATGCTTTCCAAAGGCAAACAGAAATTTTTTTCAAAGGACCTAAGAAAGTAATATTAAGGCACTTATACCGGGAGAAAATTCTGTCAAACAGGATTCTTCCAGAGAATATCTGACAGTGCTCTTTTCCAGAAAATGAAAGGAAGTACAAGGAGCATCCATGACCTGATCCTAGCCATTGGGAAAGACTTAGTCAAGAAAGCAGGAAAAAATGAAATATTGAAGTAAAGTGTAACATTCTAAAAATATGTTTTGAAGCTGTACATATTTAAGTTTTAAGAATGTCTGTTGGTTATTTATCTTGTAGTGTCAACTTTCCTATTAGCATATGAAAGGGAAAAAACTCCTGGGACATAATTTTACCAAGAGTATAATTTTAGTGCACCATATAGATGAAGATGAAGTAGAGCAAATTCTAAAGGTGCATAGGTAAAGTTCCCCCTTTCCCCTTTAGGCCTCCCATTGTCCATTGTTCACCAATTCAACACTTTCTTTCTTTTTGGAAAACTGTGCCATTCAAAGCATTCCCATAACATGATTTTGAAGTGAAGGAACTTTCACAGGGCTCAGCTGACTCGTTTGATTCCTCAGCCCTCCCAACAACCCCCAAGGCTTTCACCCAGTCCCTTCCATTTCTGTTGTCAAGGTGCAAGGAAAATTGCAGGCAGGGATAGAATCCGAATCAATAGTAAAAGCTTTGACCAGGAAGTGAGGACTATTAGTTTGAGTGGGGTTTGGTAAAAGTTTAGGCAATTGAATATAATGTGCCAGATAAGACTGAATTCAGAACATGAGTCTTTGAGAAGGATGTATTTAACCAAACTAGCTTGGTATTTATTTATTTACTTTTCACTTACTAAACAGAACATGGAAACATTTAACCTTTTTTGCTTTTTCATTGAGTGACAAAAAGAAAATATATAATCAGGATATGAAAACAACTTAAATGTCAGCTTATATTTTTATTGTTTCCTTATGCAGGCCTTTATGAGGGAATTAAAAATGAAAGACCCAATTATCTTGAATGCACTTGAAACAGCCCGAATATTCATATCTGAAAAGCCTCTGGAAGGACTGGAGAAGTTTTACCAGGATCCGAGAGGTAAATGCTAGAGAACAATAATAAACTTCCAGAAAAAGGAGCAGTAGTGGCTAAAATATATATCCATTCTTATTGGATCTTCCTAAATCTTTGCAAGTTTAATATGAAAAGAATAAGGAAAATACACAGAATGTAAACAGTAATCAATTTGCAGATTTATGAGCATAGCAATATTGGGCACAATTATTATGTGTAACTTATTGATCATTATTCTAAATCTGTATTCCTTGGCATAGAGAAGGTTCTAGAATAAGCAATAAAACTAATATAAAATTAAAGTGAGCATATACTTTATATTTCTATTCCCAATACTGTTTTTGCATATTCTAATCTAATATTCGTTCAACTGTATGTGGAAATAGGTGACCATGATGCCACTTAGGTGGACTTAATGCCACTGATACCACCCCTCAATTTGAGCCAGTGCCATGGATATAACACTTGAAAGTTTTTGCTTGTTAATAAAAAAATCTCAATTTTAAATTATATTATCTATATGCTTCACTTTAGAGCTGTCTCCAGGTGAAAGAGCCCAGAATGTGACTCAGTCCCTGAAGAAGCAGGCAGATGATGTTAAAACAGAATGGGATAAACTGAATCTACAATCTGCAGGCTGGCAAAAAAAGATTGATGAAGCCCTTGAAAGACTACAAGAGCTTCATGAGGCAATGGGTGATTTCGATCTAAAACTTCATCAGGCAGAAACTGTCAAAGAGTCTTGGCAGCCAGTTGGCGATTTGCTTATTGACTCACTGCAGGATCATCTTGATAAACTGAAGGTAAAAATGGTATTTTTGTTCAGTACTGTTTGCATTAAGATACACTTAGCATTCTGATGTAGCTCCCCCTTCAATACTAAGAGAGACTTCATAATTATTTTAATTAATCACAATGAATATTGAGATAAAATATAAATAACAATGTATTACTACTATTTTAAATAATTTAGTTGTGCCTTAAAATATAGGATAGGGAAAAATTCCAAAGGCATTCAGTTTTATATGCCAAATTATTTTAATTGTGCATTTTTAGGAAACTTCATTTGTCTATTTATTGCTAATGTAACCAAATTTATTTTTATATATACATTATGGAAAAATTACCAATGTCAGCAAAATTATAGTTATTTTGTGGGATAATTATCTACTTCATAAGGTACAAGAACATGCTTTGATATCAGGGACGGACTTCAAAAATCTTAGCAATGGGTTCTCTGCCCAGTTGCTGGGTGGGCATGGCCATGGTGGGCATGGCCTAGTTGGCCTCCTGCACCACAGTGGGAGGGGGGGATTTTTGCCTTCCCCAAGCTCTGGAGGCTTTCCTCAAGTCTCTGGAGAGTGAAAATGGCCTCCCTGGGCTCCAGAGGCTCTCTGGAAGCCAGAAATGGGCCTATTTCCAGCCTTCCTGAACTTCCATTTTTCGCCATCCTTGAACCTCCATGCGTGCCCTGCACTTACCTGTATCCAAAATAGGCTGTGTGGGGACTCCTGGGAGGGGTGGGGTGGAGTGGGCAGAGCCAGCTAGGAGTGGGATTTGGTGGGTTCTCCAAACTGTGCAGACTCTTAGCTAGAGGATCTCCCGAACCCCTGCAAACCCCCAGCAATCCACCCTGTTTCATATATATACTACTTTCAGTAATTGATTGATTAATTATTGTTGCCAAGTAATTGACAACTCTTAGCAGCCATAAAGATATTCTCCTCAATGATCTATGCCTAACTTGGTCCTTCAGTTCTTGCAACAGTGCACTTATTGCCACTGTAACCAAGTCCATCTTCCTTACTGCTGGTCACCCTCTTCTTGTCTATTTTTTTATCCTTTATATAAAGTAAATTATTTATATTTTATATCCCTTCAGAGAAAAGTGGGATGAAAAGGTTTGAGGACCCAGGGGGTCCTATTTATGACTTCTTCTCATTTGTAATTTTGTTTCCTAAGTTCTCTCTCCCATTACTCTGTTCTGTTCTTTGTGACCTATTTCCCCCCCCCCAATTTCTTGATTGCTAACATAGGTTACCCCTTGACCTTTTTGTTTTAACCGTTCCTTTCCTTTGTAACTCTATTCCTCTTCCATTTACCACGCTCGTCTCTTTACATTCTTTTGCAACAGTATGTCGCTAAAGTTGTCACAAGTCTTTAAAATGTTCATTTCTCTTTATTAGAGTGCATCATGAAAATATGGTTTTAGCAATTTGCATGCAGGTGACAACTGAATTATATTTCAGGATGTATTACAAAAGCAAAAAATAACCTACTGTATTAAATTATGTTGATTCCTCTTTTTCAATAAGCTAGAATTTATCTTTTCCATTTTGAAGAAATAGATACCAAAGTCAGGTCATGTTTTTTTCTGTCAAAGAAAACACAGTGAAAGCAGTACTATGTATTAGATGTCTGGTACTCTTTCTTCTTTTGCCACTATAGAACACAGATCTGAAGCCTTATGAAACATATACTAGCAACAGAATATTTATGTGTCAATTTTGTCTATATGAGTTTTGAAGATATCAGAAAGGTTCTAGTTGAATTCAAGATTGTTAAGAACACATTCGTTCATGTGAATATGGGAGTTTTCTAGGGAAAGGATCCTATGGTTGTTCTCTATTTTATTTGTATTTTGACTCGTTAGATCATGTTACATCCTTCATGCATAAGAAGGCCCGCCTCGAGGACGGTTTCTTGGACTCGGAGAGGCGCCATGCCCCTAAACGGGGTCTTAGGGGATTTTTAATAAATTTTTTAGCACAGGTC
>JANHFN010003238.1:8979-26940 GCA_032468175.1 Toxicocalamus goodenoughensis
TAAGAAGAAATGTAACCCGGGATTATGCTGCTTTCAAAAAAGATGTTTTACTTGTATTTTTTTCTTTTTGTGAAAACCCAAATAAAACTTACAAAAAAACAAACTTCAGAGGTATTTTAGCATATGGTGATAGTCCAACACAATGAATACAGATCTTCTTGAATATTATATCCACATATTTTATTCTGTACAAGCAGAGACAGAAATTTACAGTACATACAGTACAGTACATCAAACTACAGTTCAAGGGATGGTCACTCAGAATTATTGCCCTGTTTGAACATCTATTTCAGTCCAAACATCCAAATGAGAGATTAATCTAATTAAAAGATGAATTAAAATTAAGAGATCAATTGCAATGTTTTAGAGCACCGCTTGATATCGAAGGAGGGGCAAAAGTGAAATAGTTATCTATATGATCAAGCTACTGGTTTATTTTATTTTAGAGAAGTGCTAAAGGAAGAGGCAGGGGGAAATAGCTTGAAAAGTGTACCTCATTGACGGAGTGGATTCCACGTCAATATGTCTTAAGAAAGACAATCAGCTCCTGCAAAGTTGGGGAAGATTGGCTGACCCGAATGATCTTCCTGCTTTACTCGATCAATCTTCCAGACTTACGAGTTTGGCTGTGACATTGTCGTTGGTTTTGATAAAAAGATATAGGTTTCCATTCATTCATTCGCCAGTCCATCTTTGTACTATCTGTGAAATATTACAAACCGAATTCTTTGGCCAACTGGAGGACTGACAACTTTGATGAGCATATTGGCTTTCTCAAGACTAGATTATCAAGATAACACTGGTGTTAGCAGCTCCGTTATCTCCAACTTGCAGGAATTCAATATTTTTTAATCCTTACCCATCACCTTGTTTCCATAAAACCTTCTCGGTTTAGATTTTCTGCACTAAGTTCTTATTATTTCTGGTGCTGGTTTTATTGTCAGTGTTCCAACGAAACTTCCCATACTCATTCAGCACTCAGAAACAAAATTATCACATATAAAGATATTACAAATGAGGCAGGAAAACTAAAATCAAGACAAGACCTAAAAGAACAAGGGGTGGATCTGGAATGGTGGGCTTATCTACAGGTCCAATCAAGATATGGAAAAGATATGAAAGAATGGGGGATTAGTAGACAAGGACCACCAATATAAATATAAATTATATGTTTTCCCAGTTAATCATTTTTCTTGCTCCTTGACTTTCCTCTCAGGAATGACTGCTCCATACATTCTCGTATTCTTTCTGGAATGGATACAAATTGAGGAACTAAATGCAATTATATGCAGAATGTCATAGAATGGGTAAAGCGGATAGAAATTACACACCATTGCTTGCAAAGTGAGTAAACAGCACTCAAGAACACAGTAGGTCAACAGAAGCCATTAAATGGAAGAATAATTCATCAGAATGTTGCAGTGGAACAATAATAGTTAATGTTTTCTCTGTAACACTAAGGAAAAAAAGTTAAAAGCAAGATCAAATGATGGTAGGAAAAAATCAAGGCGAGCAATGGACAAACAAAACAACCTTGAGGTGAGAGTGAACAGGAAAAGAATTGCCTTAGCAATCCTCTGAATTTTCAAGGGCCATCTGGATGAAAGACAAAGAAGCAAGGCATGTTGGTTTAGATACATCGTTTGGCAGAATCATACAATGGAATATAGAATGGAGTAAAGAATAGAATATACTTCTATTTTGTTTCCTAGGCCATCCCTCTGGAATGAACTTGCAAGACTAGTTTTTCTCATCATGTACATGTATGCATCCGAATAAGACTGTGTCAATAGAATATATGCAGGGGTGGGATTCTACCAGTTCAGACCAGTTCTGGAGAACCGGTAGTCCCGAAGATCAGCTGGGAGCAAACTGGTTCACTCCGAAGATCAAGGTATTTCCTCCCCTCCCCCGATCAGCTGTTTTCCAAAGATCAGCTGTGCCGCGTGATTTAGATTAGCTAGAAAACAGGAAATGGTTGGATTTCTTGCTTTCTAGCTAACCTAAATCACGTGGCACATCTGACCCCGCCCTCGCTGTTGTATTGCTTTGCCCAGGAGGCAAAAAATGGGGTGTGGGGGGCATTGTGTGCCCCCCACCCCGTTTTTGATCCCAGGTGGCTTCCCTGAGGCCCAGTAGGCAAAAAAACCCTAAACAAATCACTCCTAACCAAGTCACATGACCACCTGGCCACACCCACCTAGTCACGCCCAAAGAACCAGTAGCTAAAAAAATTTGCATCCCAACCCTGAATATATGCATAATGTTTGGGAAGTTCTGTTTATGTAGTATATATTGGAGATGGTGACCCTTGGAGAGCTGTATGCAGTGACATTTCATTTTAATGTATGCCAATTAGTATAAATTCAAAGTGACAATAAACTTATTCTAAGTCTATATATAATGGAGTATAGAATAGAATATAGAATGGAGTATAGAATAGAATGGAGAATAGAATAAAATAGAATAGAATAAAGTATAGTATAGAATAGAATGTATAACAATAAAATAGAATAGAGAATAGAATAGAGTAGAATGGAGTACAGAATAGAATGTAGAATAGAATAAAATAGAATAGAATGTAGAATAGAATAAAATAGAATAGAATGAAGTATAGTATAGAATAGAATGTATTACAGAATAAAATAGAATGGAGAATAGAAGAGAATAGAATGGAGTATAGAATAGAATAGAATGTATAGAATAGAATGGAGAATAGAATAGAATTCTTTATCGGCCAAGTGTAATTGGACATTTAAGGAATTTGTTAGTCCTCTAAATGCAGAAAAAAATCGAGAAAGGTGAAAAATAAAGTCATTTTTACTGCAAAAACTGTGAGGTCGTTTGCTGCCATCCAAGGATTTCCAGAAAGAAAAACATCGTCATTGTTCTTATACTGTTAAAGGCAGTGCTTCCTTTTCCCTCAAATTCTATTCACGAGAGCTCAGTGTTCCTCAGTAGCTCCAAAGGACTTTTCTAGTAACAAGATTGTGGATGAAGAAAAAAAAAAGGCTTTCTGCTTGGCTATAATGATGCACACGTGGAGGCTACATTATTAGAGGCTGTCTCAAACGTATTTCAATCCCCTCTCATACCTGACATCAGGAATCAGCTTCTTGGGCGACGGAGGGGAGCCGGTTAGAATGGCCAAATACGGCTCTTTTTTTTTAAAAAAAAAGGATGAATCAGTGCTTGCTATAATTTTGTACTAGATCTCCTTGTTTCTGCGTTGAATTCGATACGTTCCTGATATCAATGCAGCACTTCTAGAAGACAGTTGGTCACGAGAAGTGATAGCAACTGCTTTATATCGTACTAGTTGAGGCCACATTTGGAATAATGAGTCCAGTTTTGGTCACCAGGGTTCAGAAAAGATTCCGAGATCCTACAAAATATGCAGAGAAGAGCAACACTAATGATAAAGGGTGGTGGTCAGGAATCTAAATCATGTGATGAACAGTTGAAGAAGCTACCCTGTTTCCATAAAAATACGACTTACCTTGAAAGTAAGTCCTAACTTGATTTTTACATGTGCACCCAATATAAGCCCTACCCCCAAAATAAGCCCTAATGAAGATCCCGCCCATTCCAGAGTGCCTGGGTAAAAATTAAGCTAGGGTGAGTGGAGCTGCCTTACTACTTACCTTTGGACAGTTGTCAGGCATCGCACCCCCCAACACCTGCCTTGCCGGCCCATTTCTTCTGCAGCTAGCAAGGCTGGCAAGGCTTTCCTGAAGGCCTCTGTAGCTGATAATGAAGCTCAGGATCGATCCAGGGCTGCATTATCAGCTGTAGAGGCCTTCAGGAAAGCCTTGCCGGCCGCAGAAGAAGACATTCCTGAAGGCCTCTGACAGCGAAAAGGAGGCCCAGGGTGATGCGCAGAAGTGGGGTTAGTTACTGGATGACATTTCCCCGAAAATAAAACCTGGTGCCTTTTTTTAATGGCAAAAAAAATATAAGACAGGGTCTTATTTTTGGGGAAACATGGTAGATATAGCTAGTCTAAAGAAGAGAAGAATTAGGGAGGACATGGTAACTGTCTTCTAGTACTTAAGGGACTGTCACAGAGAAGAAGGAATTGACTTGCTCTCCAAAGATCCAGAGGGGAGAAGAAGTAATGGGGAGAAGTGTAGGAGATGACCAGGCTGAGTCCAAGGGAGGAGTCAAACATTTAATTGGTCATTGACTTTTCAGTTTTTATTAGTTTATGATATAAAATACACAAATACAAAAGTAAATAGTGGGAAAAATAAGGAAGGGAAAGGGGAACGGAAAAGTATAGAAAAGGAGGAGGAAAAATTGGGGAGGAAAAGGTGTTGACTTCCAACTCCCTTAGTGCACTAAAATAAGATAGTAACATCAAACCACATTTTTTTTTACTTTTACATATAAACTAGCCATTTCTATAACAACAAATCTATCAAATCAGTAAAACCCAACATCCAAGTTTCATTTTTTTCCCCACCTCAAGCACAAAGTCCAGAAGCAGTTTCCAAATAGAAACTAAAAGTATTTTATGTCTTTTACTTTCATCAAAGCAGTCGATTTGGCCTTCTCTGCTAATTCCATTTTGCAGCCATTTATCCATTGTGGGAATTGAGGCATCCTTCCATTTTTTGGGACATAAAGTAGTTTTGCTACCATCAACATAGATAATATCAAAGTTTCAATTTTTCCCCCCAACTCTTTTTCCATTATTTGTTTTGGAAAAAAAAAATCTTTTTCCGAAAGAAAAGTTTGTTCTTTTATCTTTATATCCACCTTAAGAATTGTCTGTATTAGAAATTGAATCCTACTCCAATATTTCTTTGCTGTATCACATGTCCACCATAAATGATAAAAGGTCCCTTCTTTACATGTACATTTCCAATGTTCATTTGAAATACCTTCATACATTATTGACAAATTGCCTGGTGTTAAATACCAACAAAGCATGTCATGAGTCATAAGCCCCTTCGTACCTACAAGAGAACTAAGTCCAGCCCACTGCGAGTTCCTTATCTACCGCCAAATTGCTTTGACTGTTGGTAGTTCAGATTCTTGTAGAGAGCTTAAGCCTACAAGAAATCTTTATATCCATTTGGACTGTCTGGATTTCCCTGGCGACTGACACGAAGCTTGTTAAAGAGTGATTCAACCTAGAACTAAACAGCAATTTCGTGACAGTGGAGATCAATCCATGAAACAGCTTGCCTCCTGGAGTTGTAGATGCTCCATCTCTGGTGGTTTTCAAAAATAGACCGAAGAACAATTTGATTAAGATGTTATAAGGCTTCTGCCTTGAACAGCCGGGTTGGACTAGAAGACCTCCGAGATCTCTTCCAGCCTGTGGTGGGATTCAATTTTTTTTAATACCGCTTCTATGGGCGTGTCTTGGTGGGCCTAGCTTGGTGGGTGTGGCAGGGGAAGGACACTATAAAACCCACACTCTTGGGGGAAGGTTACTGCAAAATCCCCCTTCCCTTCCCATCCCACTAGCCTGCTTTCCAACTCCATTCTCCTGTGCAGGGCAACCAAAGAAGACCCAGCCTATCAGCTGGGACTCGAGAGGCAAGGAATTGATGGGGGCGGGGCCAGTCAGAGGTGGGATTTGCCGGTTCTCCGAACTACTCAAAATTTCCACTACTGGTTCTCCAGAACTGGTCAGAACCTGCTGAATAACCACCTCTGGAGTGGGGAGACATCAGCCAAAGTCAGCTAGGAGGTGCTGTCACAATGAGGCAATGAGTTCCTATTGCAACTGAAGCTGTCTTTTCCTCTGTGGATTGGATTTTTTTTTAACAAAAGTCTAGTACTATAAAGAGAACTCTCCTCAGTGTTCCAGGAACACTTGTGTTATAAGAGTGGGAGTCAAAGATATTGATGAAGAAGAAAACTGCAGCCAAGTCAGTTGGGTTTCCTGTTTATAGCACCCCACTAATTGAAGTTGATAGGGACGCAATGGCTCTGTGGCTAAGATGCTGAGCTTGTCGATCAGAAAGGGCGGCAGTTTGGTGGTTTGCATCTCTAGCACCGCGTAACGGAGTGAGCTCCCGTTACCTGTCCCAGCTTCTGCCAACCTAGCAGTTTCAAAGCATGTAAAAATGCAAGTAGAAAAATAGGGAGCACTTTGGTGGGAAGGAAACAGAGTTCCATGCGCCTTCAGCATTTAGTCATGCCGGCCACATGACCACGGAGATGTCTTCGGACAGCACTGGCTCTTCGGCTTTGTAACGGAGATGAGCACCATCTCCTAGAGCTGGAAACGATTAGCACGCATGTGCGAGGGGAACCTTTATCTTTAATTAAAATTGGGGTTCCTTAGTGTCAATTTTCTGCTTCAAGAGTAACGTGCTGGTGGGGTCTGAGAGAGGCACAGGACAAAGGTGATGGGCAAGTCATAAAAATTGCCTCCCTCCCATCACAAGCTTACCTTTAGATTAATAATTAAGTCCAGTTCATTTAAACTCTGGTATGTATTTTCAAAGACCTGTCCCCTTCTTCAAGGACCTCAGAACAATAAGAAGATTCTTACCAATCTTATATACCAACACCACCATGATGCTGTGATGGAGACGCTTTCTGGGAAACAGTTGGATGTAAACTGTAACTGTACCCACAAAAGACTGTCCCACACTGACTGCTTCCAATATTCTTTAATTCAGTGGTTCCCAATCTTTTTGGCTCTGCAGACTGCCGGTGATAATGATGGTGGTGAGGGAAAGGGGGGATGGTTCAGTGCAAATGGAGCTTCATGCACAAGCGTGTGCACCTGCTGTTGTGCAAATGAAGTTTTTAGCACTTGCCCACTCGCCCGCCACTTGCATGTCCTGATTCCCAATGAGCTGCAGTACGGTACTGGGTTGTACTTGGGGGTTGGGGAGCTCTGCTTTCTTTGACTGATTATTTCAACCTTACTTTATTCCTCCCTAAAAAAACCTGGCTAAAAAGAAAGGACTTTGCTTTTTTCTTGAGAGTTCAATGAACAGCAAATGCAAATACCACTCCCAAAGCTGGGCACTGCATACCTGGGAAGTGATGCAAGAGAAGCCTGCCTCTCTTGCTTGCCTGATCAGTGGACTTCTGAATGCAAAGGCATCCTAAGGAAGATGTCTTCTATGGACTTTCATGCATAGGCAGATTTATAAGGGCATACATAGTTGAGGTCCTAAGCCATGCAGGTATTCTGCTCTGGGTATCTAGTTACAGCTGCAGCTCCCTTCTAAAATAGCTTTGTAAGTCATGACAAAACACATATGAAATGGAAAAAGAAATATGCTTGGGTTTTACAGAAAGCAGAGTGGGGTGCCTCTAAAACAGGAGTGTCAAACTCGAGGCCCAGGGGCCAGATCCGGCCTGCGGAATGCTTAGATCTGGCCGACAGGACCGCCCTGGAAACAGCGAAGGACTGGCTCACAGTGCCTCTGCCAGTGAAAATAGAGCCCTCCCAAGCTCTGTTTTGGTTGGCAGAGGGTTGCAGGAGGCTATCGCAGCCGAAAATGGAGCTCGGGAGCCTGTTTTTGCTGGCAGACCACTCAGGCCACCACAGGCGCCTCCGACATGAGGGACATCAAGCTGGCCACACCCACCCTGGCCACACTTACCTTGGCTGCCCCGAAGTCAAACACAACCCTGGTGCGGCCCTCAATGAAATCGAGTTTGACACCCCTGCTCTAAAATGTATAGCTTTCTGAATTTTAAAAATAGTTTCAATGTGAACCTTTTAACGCAAGACCCAAGTAGCTAGGCAAACTTTGTTAATTCATAATTTCTACTATCTTATTCAACGAATTTTACAGCTGACTCCATATACTCTCTGTTCCTCAATACTAGACTGAATACTGTATATATCCTTTGGCATAGCACAGTGGTGGTATTAAAAAAAAATTACTCCCAGTTCTGAGGGTATGGCTTGGTTGGCGTGGCTGGGTGGGCATGGCAGGGGAAAGATATACTGTAAAATCTCCATTCCTTCCCCACCCCACTAACCTGCTTTCCAGCTCTGTTCTCCTATGCAGGACAACAAAAGAAGACCCAGCCGATCAGCTGGGACTCAGGAGGCAGAGAATAGATGAGGGAGGGGCCAGTCGGTATTTGCCGGTTCTCTGAACTACTCAAACTTTCTGCTAACGGTTCTCCAGAACTGGTCAAAACCTGCTGAATACCACCTCTGGGGAAGTACCTCTTGAAGTTCTTCCTAACTTTCAGAACTCATAAGAGGTTCCAATTCTTGGAATGTCACTTTGCCCTTCTGATCAGAACAGACAGGAACATTCCATGACAGTCCCAGCAATTCAGCCAATAGGAAGCTCAAAGCTTCACAATGAGAAGCAACTTGCTATAAACATTGAACAGGCTTCTATGGAGGGTTTATACTCTGGAGTAAAAAAAAATAAATCTTCCAAAATAATTGACAACATTTAAAAACAAGGACATCTGGCAACTCTTCCTCAGGGCATTGGCAACTCCTTTTGAAGAAAAGGTGGATAATTTGACAGACCCATCCTACCTGTAAAACCTGACTTGCAGCCTGTGCTAGCTTTCAGTAAGAATTAACCTTTTCTCTCCTGAATCTAGATGGATGTGTAAGGAATACTTTTAGATCAATCGCACTGAAGCTATCAGTCACTCTGGGCCAAACTAAGAAAGTAGTTTGGGCAGTGAGCAATATTTGTTTTGTGTCTTGTATCATCTCGCACTAGTTATATTTCTCAAGCGATTATTCTATTATGTACTTTTTGGTCCTGTATCGTTGTTTACATTTTCAAACCATAAAACTAAAAACCTCAAGCAAATCTGAAGAATTTATCATTCAACCATTTCAACAAATGTCTTCATCATCGGTTGGAGTTAAAAGCTCTTTTTTATGAAAAGCTACTCCCAAGATTTAGTCATATCCCCCTGTTCATTTCCAGCTCAGCACTACTTGGTCCTCCATAAATAAAGTGATGCTAAATCATCATCACTAGATCCATACATTGCACTAATCCCATAATGTGATGAGCTTGTTTTTGGACCAGGAGACTGTAAGAACCTAGGTACTGTAAATGTTAAGCCATGCTTTATGGATTACATAATTATCTACATAAACATTATTTGGAAAAAATAAATGCAGAAATCTTCCAACTGGGTTTATTCAACCAACTAGGATTAAAGCAAATAAAGGTTTAGTGCTGAACAAGTCAGAGGTCATCACACCAAGCACTGGATTATATTGGGTAATACTTTGCCAAAGCAGCATCTCTTTATCCAGACCAGATTTCTTGAGAGCACCTGTTCAGAAACCCCTTCCTTGCACAATAGGGACAAGTCCTCACTCAATGCAACACCTGGAAGTAGAGGATGCCCTACCCTCCTTGCCTTGTGAAAACAAGTAAAATTAGTTCTGTAGCAACCTTAGTGATTTTTGTGTGACTATTATGATTAGCTTATTATTAATATTATTGTTTTAAGTTTGCTGCTATTTTGCTGCCCAGAATCTGTACAGATTTGGGGAGACCTACAAATATTGTTAAGCCAGTCAATAGATTGAAAAAGAAAGTATTCTCAACCAGTGGAAACATGTGTTATTTCATGTTTTCATCCCTTTACCCTGGAAATTCCAGCTTTCCAATAATTCTCTCAAATCTAAACTTTCTCCAAAGAGCATGTTTAACATACCTACGTATCACAGTTCTATGGTTTATGTAGATCCCCTCCACACCCATCCATTGCTAATGCTACAATAGGCATTCTTCATTAAGCAGATGTCTCTTTTACACCCCACTGTGCACTCTCACAACTGATACGCTAGAAAAAGAAAAAAAAACAACAACTCTTGCCACACCAAATTTCTGTCTGAAAATGAGGAAACAATAGAATTCCACCCAAGGAGGCATACAGATCCTCCTGAAATGTAGGACTGGCAAGCACTTGACCAGAATTCACCAGGTATTTTTGAGCCAGTCATACTCTCTCACAAACAACTATTTATGGGACTAATGTGAGAATAAAATTATGGAAGACCACTCCCTCTATGAATGGCATGGAGTTCTCAAGACAAAAGGCAAGGTTTAAAAGCAACACAAAGTCAATCAACCAGGGAAAATTGAGAAAACTTGAAACCGCAATGAATGATGCACACAGAGCATTGCTCATAAAACAATGAAAGGCAAATGCCAATATTGAAATTTGTCTTCTGTTGAACTGCCTGGGTCTGAGTAAAATTCCAGCAGAAAGTCACAAATCACATCAAATATCGACAGCCTATCTCCCAATAGGAGCCGATAGTGAGTAAATTAACCCAGGAGTGTTCAAGTGGATCAAAGAAAGAAAAACACCTCTTCATGTGGCTGAAGTTCATGTGACTGAAATGAATTAACGATCACTGTGCGTATGTTCACCAAGAAGCTAAGCAGCTCTTTGTGCTCAGTGTAGATGTGCGCGCGCACATACACACACACACACACACAAATAGCACAAGAGCTGGGCTTTAGAAAACTACATTGATTCTAAGAGAGAGAATTAATACATTTTAGCACCTGAAACAATAAAATCTGAAGAGGCGGGTGAGGGGGGGACACATATATTTGTGAAGCTCCAAGTCTTGAATGTACAACTATGTTTGACGTACATATATTCTCCAATAGGACTTTCAGACACAAACAAATGTTGGAACACAGACAATGTGGTAGTACATGTGTTTAAAAAAAGGAAGGGAGAAAACAGCTGGAATCAGAAATGGAACCAGATAATAATGTGGTTTATTTGATTTTTGGCTTCAGTCATTATATTTGATATATCATAGGTTATTGGCTAGTGTGAACTCAGCCACTAGTCCTTCTTCAACAATCCAGTTTAGTAAACCAGTTTAACTAGGCCAGGGGAAATCAATAAACACCAAAGCAGGTATTAAGACCATTTTATTATATACTCCCCTAAAGAGATGATTTAAGAGAATTTATAGAATACTGTGCCATCTAAAGTAGTGGCATGTCCAGAAAGACGCTTTAAATTGTAACTTTACCATTTTGTTTCGAGAATGTTTAAAAATAACCTTTCCAAATTTGGTGCTATCCAGGGGTGTTGGGACTGCAATTTACAGAAATCACCCCCAGCAGGTTTTTGGCAGGCTGAGAATCAGAAGATGTGGACCAAACAGCACTGGAGGGTGCCAAATTAAGGAACTGATGTAGGAACTCCACCAATACAATTTGCTGGAAGGGCTTCATTATTCTGAAGCTTTGAACTACAGCTGCCCTGAGTAACAAGGTCTTCTACTTTCTTCTCCCCAGTGTGCAGATGAACAGAATTAATTCTTTATTTGTGGCCAGAGACTAACCTTAGAAAAGTAAGAGCCATGATGGCTCAGTGGTTAGAATGCAGTACTGCAGGGATAACTCACTGCTCACTCCAATAGTTCAATTCTCATCGGCTCAAGGTTTGACTCAGCTTTCCATCCTTCCGAGGTGGGTAAAATGAGAACCCAGATTGTTGGGGGCAATGTGCTGATTCTGTAAACTGCTTAGAGAGGGCTGTAAAGCACCATGAAGTGGTATATAAATCCAAGTGCTATTGCTAGTATTGTTATTGCTATTAGTAGATGGCAATGATGTAATGTTCTGGGAGGAGAGACCCAATCCTTAGGTGATGAACCACATTTTTTCTAAAGACGAAACCTGTTCAGGAGGAAGGAACAAAGTACTTCAGGCAATTTCATCATTGGTAATAGAAATCATTGGTAATAAAAATATAGGTTGGCTACAGGCAGAACCTACTACTGGTTACCAAATCCTTGCTAATGGTTTGCCCGAACTATTTTTCTTTGCATGTAATGAATCTATCTCATATATTAGTTTCACCTTTTAAGTTGCATTACTGAAATAAATGAACTTTTGTACGCTTTCTAATTTTTTGAGTTTCACGTGTACATTTTATAGCAACATAAGGTCTGTTTATATTTCACACTAATAGATAAATTCCCAGGGAGATCAGACAAATTTCATCTGAATCTTCTCTGAGATTTAAGACCCACTATTACCTGTGTAGTAGCCAAGTTTTGTGTTGCTGCAATGAAAATAAGACAAAAATGTTTAAAGAAATAATTGATTTAAGAAGTTCTCACTTTTACCTCTAATATCACTTTTGGATAGTTATTTTTCTAATTAATAGGTTGCTAGGGGAGATTTACGCTATCTTGTAGTGTTTTTTTTAAATTTTTACATTTATCATTACTTGGGTGGTTAATGTCTTAATACAACAATAGAGGTGTGAATGTAATATTATATGATTTACTGATATGTCGATGTGATATAACATATGCTATATCAAATTGTTTCACTCTCTTTTTGTTCTTTTAAATTTGCTGGTCATTGACCAAATAAAAAATACTTAACTTACTGGCTCCACTAGATGTTGATCTTTCTCCAACTTCATACAGAGCCATTTATGCTGACTTTTTGAGTATAGTCAGCAAGATAGGGCCCACTTTACTATAGAGATATCCAAACTACACTTTAACAGCTTGTCAACTACAATACCATGTCGAAGCTTGTCAGAAGATAGGTGAAATCAAGGTAGATTATAACCACAGCATTATCCTTTATCCATTATACTGCTTATATTATAAAAAAAGGAAATAAGATTTGTCTCATGTGACGTATTTTTAATGAAACCATGCTGAGCCTTGGAGGACCCAGGCTAGACACAGAGAGATCATAAGGTGTAGTCCTGTCTTGGGCACGAAGCCAACTGGGTGACTTTGAGCCAGTTATACTCTCTTAGCTCAAGGAAGCAGACAACGGCAAACCACTTCTGGAAATCTTACCAAGAAAACTGTAAGGGCTAGTCCAGGTGGTCAATTGAAATTCAAAGGTGTGTGCATGCACACACACAAAGCCTTAGCAATCACAAGGTTGAATTCAATATGGCTACAAATGGTCTGCTTTATTATTTGTTCTAGGATATTTCCTGGTACCAATATTGTCTTAGCCACACTCCTAGATCCTCCTAACCTTATTTTTTTTCTTGAGGGCAGAGAACACACATGCTCTTTTCCAGTACTCTGGCTCCTTCCCAATTCATTAGAACATCTTGAAGATGATTGACCAAGGTCTCAACAGCTCTTCAGCCATTCCTTCAGTGCTCTAGGATGTATTTCAAAAGGCCTGAAGATTGAAGGGATTCAGATTTGCCAGAAGGTCCTTTACCAGTTTGTTATTGATCTGTAAATTGCCTACCCTATTGCGTTCATTTTCAGTCTATGCTACTTAAATTGCCCTTTCTTTTGGACATAAGGATAGAGGCAAAACAGGACTTAATGTTCCTTTTTGTTTTTCTTTGGGTCATCTGTTAAAATTTCTTCATTTGGAAGATGTAGTGTGTCTGCTGCCTCCTTTGTCTTCCTCTGCTGTTGATGTATTTGGGGAGAAATAACTCTTATTGATGGATTTGGCTCTGTTGCTAGCCTCAGCTCTATTTCTGCCTTTGCCTTCCTGTTTTCATTCTTACTTTTCTGAGCTGACGCTCTGTAGATTTCCTTGGCTGTTAGCCCTTCCTTCCATTTCTTATAAACCTTCTTCTTAAGACTAAACTTCTTTAGACTCATTGACTCTTTTAGTTTATATGAGGTGATTAAAACTGGCCTTTTAAAAACCTATTGTTTGATTTTAACTTTTTGGACTGGTTTTATTTAAAGCCAAAACTTTATTTGAAAATCAAGAAATCTAAAAATGTATTGTTGCTTACCCTCCAACCATGGACGTCATTATTTTAAGGGGGAGATCTGGAGTGTGCCACTTTTGTCCATCTGCACAGGAGAAGCAGAAATCATGATGGATGGATGATCCATCAGATTTGGGGGAAATTACAATAGGTAATTTCCAGTTTAGTTTGTACTTCCAGTCAATCTCTATATCCACATCAGAGCAAGTACACATATCGCACAAGAAAAAAAAAGTTATTAAACCCCAGCAAACATTTAACTGGTAAAACAGGGAAAAAGTCAAGCAAAAAGCAGGAAAAGGAAGATATGAACAAATAAGAGATAAACATCTACCCATATCATTAGACACAGAATTTTCCTTTTTCCTTGGTGTATATATTTTTTATTCATAAACATTTTGAATACAGTGTATTGTCAGGGGATATCATTTACAGAAAAGCAAAGAAAGAACAAAAAGGAATATTAACATGTATATTAATACCAATAATAATAGTGTAACAGAATAGTTTTAACTAGATTTCTCTGTATTAGCTTATTTGTAATTCTGTTGGTTATATTGGCATATTTATAATTATAAACCATCTTTATATTTAGTTCATACATAGCAATAATCTTTCTTCATCTTATTTCTACCACTTATCTCTAACCACTCATAAAACCTATGTTAAGTAATATTCTGTGTCTTCTTTGTCCTTTATTTTTAATGTCAATCTACCCAACTCTGCATAGTCTAATATTTTCTGAATTACGTCCTCATCTGATGGAGTGTTCTCATTTTTCCACTATTGTGCAAATACAATCCTTGCTACTGACAATACATGCAAAACTAGATATATAGTCCCTTTATCATATAAAGATAAAGACACAAATTTTCCCTGAATATCTGGAAAGAATACTGTGATAGTTAGTAAGGGCAATCCCAAAGGGAGTGATCCTTGGTTATTTTAGCCTCAACCTTTTATGATCATAACAGCAGCAGAGTAAAGATGGCAATTAGGTTAGCAAGTTAACATGCCATGCAACTTAGAGTCACCTTGAACTGTGAGATGGGTGGCAAATAAATGTAATAATAAATAAAAATAAAATGTGACCCTTATTCTATTCTGCACTGTGAAGGAAACCATTTTGTGGATGGGTATGATATCTCAAACACAAATACGTAGGCCCTAAGCTATGTAAGGCTTCATCTGTTCTTGTTCCTATGAAACAAAGAGTCCCATCAAGGCCTATGTTGTACTGGAGAAATTCATCCTATCATATATCTATGACATAGTAACACTAGCTTCATACTTGGTCCTTTTACAGTTCTAAAGAACCAGTGAGTCCTATTTCCCAGCCTTAGGGTTAGAATGGAATTCTAATTATTTTGTACAATAATTCCTGTTTTATTTTCTCTAAAATCCTAGCCAGTAGCAACTTTTAGACAGGTTTCAAACAAAAGAATTGGTCAAAATTTGGACAAGCGATACAGTGCATTGTAAAATATTAAAAAGTAGTTTCAAAGGAGGCTTTCTCCCTCTTGTGGCTTATTATTATGAGCCATGGTGGTGCAGTGGTTAGAGTGCAGTATTGCAGGCTATTTCTGTTGACTGCTGGCTGCCTACAATTTGGCAGTTCCAATCTCACCAGGCTCAAGGTTGACTCATCCATCCATCCTCCCAAGGTGGGTAAAATGAGGACCCAAATTGTTGGGGCAATATGCTGATTCTGTAAACCACTTAGAAAGAGCTGTAAAGCACTGTGAAGTGGTATATAAGTCTAAGTGCTATTGCTATTATGTATGTATGTATACCCCACCTTTATTATTATTACTTGCTCTTATCCATGTCTTGGCTTGCTTAAAGTAGGGAACAGCTGAAATCCTAGGGAACTCCATGTTTCCTTCCATGTAGAAGGGGATCGTTTACAAAGTCTCTTCCTTACATTCTTCGCCGTATGATAAAATGACTGAAATGCATCCATAATTGGATGGGCATGATCCTTGAGATCAGGGAATAGATTGTAAGTTGAATGTGGTGCCTCCACCTACTCATCCCTGCTTTGTTTATGTTAATAACACACTCAATCTTGCAATATGTAAGAAATAATCTTGCACTGGACCAACCTTAAGACATACTGGCAGCAGAAAATATCTCAATGTTTTGATGATCAAGCTATGAGAATCCAAACAATGAGAAGGGAAAAGTTACAATTTCCTGGAAATCTCTTTATGAAACCCTGTTGGCGTAGCGTCCCTTAGATCTATTAGTTTTGACAACCTCCGTTATTCTGGTGCGTCTTATCATCTGTAAAGTTAATAAGGGCTGATAAGAGATGATGAGGCCCCATACTAGTTTGTATTTCAGCACTCATAAATATTTCACAATGCCACTTTCTTACAATCAGATACATTAGTTTGCTGAGTGTAGATACTGCTGAATATTCACTCACTTGCTGGGCTTTAACAAAGGGTTTGGAAGAATAAATTTAAAAATAAAATAAAAATCAACCGATAATACCCTCAGGTTATGCGGCTTTGCTCCAGTGTTGCTTGCTTTCATACGTCTTCTGTAATTTGAATATTTTTTTTTAATCTCTAAGAGTGGTTATCATTTCCCACAATAACATATTACAGCAATTTACAGACATGCTATTTTCCACTAAGTTATTTTTATAGCTCTGAGAATGTCAATTCTAGAATGCCCTTTAGTATCTGAATGGCTGGGTTATTATGTATTTAATTTGGAATTAATTAAACTAATTTTGAATGGTTTGGAATTACTGCTGATTCTTTGGAGAAGATATTTAGCTAGGAACGTATCTTCATTAAAACTCTCCCATTTGACGGAAATAATCTCTTTCAAAAACCACTGGTGAATATAGCATATCTTATGTTTTATTATTATTTGTTTAATGTTTAAATCATTGTAGTCAAATTTATTCAAAAGTAACAGAAATAGGGATTTTTCCTTCCCCATTTACTTTAATACATTGGAGTGCAAAAATATCACTTGATTATCAGCTGCAATATTAATTTCTTTTTTTGGTTCCTTGACTCACAGCGAGAATAATGTCAAGGCAACAGAGAACCAATTAAATTGATTTTAATCTTTGTCAAGGAAGATAACATGCCTTTTTCTTTTCTTGTTTAAATAATTAAAGTTTCAGTAGGTATTATTTTAGAGTTTAAAGAAATTGGTATCTTAATGTAATGGACCTTCTAATTACATACTTAATAGTCTTTAATAAGTTAATCATGATTTTTCATTTAATGTGTGTTTTGGTTTTTGTGTTAACTTTGTATTTTCTTTTGTAAGACTTTTATACAAAAGGGAAAGGGGGAGATTATTTTGCCTCAGCTTTTATTTGAAGCACTATTCTCACATTTCACACATATATTTTCTTTAAAACAAACAGAAAAGATTTCATTAAAAGTACATGAGACACTTTCTCCTCTTATTAGCATTATAAATATTTAATAGCACAGCTCAATAAATTAAGAGGTCAAGAGGAATAAGCTTTTCCTGCCTCAATTAAAATTCCATGAATTACATACTTTTAAATATTTTGCATCATTAGATCATTGGAAATATAGCCAAGTAAACTTTTTAAAAGATTTTAATAGGGGAACAGGCTCTTAAGGTGTTCTGGTGGTCCCTTAATAGGATCATAATTGAATGTTGTTATTCTAGGCTTAATTTGATGAAATTTTGTATATAGTAAAGATGTATTTTCCAAAAGCTGTTCAAGTAATGCTTAGAAACTGATAGAGGCGATAAATATCTGGTGGCTTGGACTGGAAGGACTTTCCTTTCGAACAAAACTATGATTCTCTAAAAGCCCTTGTTGACTTATAGAAGTTGATGCAATTGTACCTCTATTTTGTTAAGAGTCTAGTCAGCTTTGTAGGTTTTTAGAAGACAAGGAAACAATAGATATATGGGCAAGGGAGACAATGAAGGAAGTCCCATGCTGAATTTAACCAAAGTAGAGTTGTTTTGGTGCTAGCAAAGTGATCCTACATCTCATCCCAAACTGTATTAATATAGCAGCATTTGACAGAGAAGAGCCTCAGACCAAAACTTTATTTAATCTAGAATTCTATTCCCATTGTAGTCAACCAGAAGCTCCCAAGAAGCCTGTAAGCACTTTAGTCAGGGGTGGGCTGCTGGAGGTTTGCAGGGGTTTGGGAGACCCTTTAGCTAAGATTCTCCACAGTTCGGAGAACCCCCAAATCCCACTCCTGGCTGGCCCCGCCCCGCCCCGCCCACCCCTCTCAAGAGTTCCCACGTGGCCCGTTT
>JANHFN010003239.1:33362-46020 GCA_032468175.1 Toxicocalamus goodenoughensis
TCAAAATGACCATCAGAGCATTAGTATTTTGTATATTATTATTATTAACACGCTCTGATGCTAAGGAGTTCTACTCCACCTCCCCACCTGAAAAGAAATCTGTTCCAAGTGCACAACACAAGCAGAGGAGAGGAGTTTCAGTTTCAGAGCACCAAGCAGCTTTAGTACAGAAGAGTTGAGCTAAGCCACGCCCTGTCTCCTTGCTGTCTCCTTCTCGCTCACACAGCAAATACTGCTTCAGTTTCCAAGCAGCCCTCAACTCTCTCACACATTGACAGGACGCTAGCCAGATGAATACCGACGGATGCTGGTAGACAGAGGCAGAATTTTTCCTCCCCTTATTTTCCTCCCCCAAAACTAAGCCCAACCACAGAGTTTCATAGCGAAACACAGGTATCGAGCTAGTAGTACATAATATGCTTAACCTGATTACTGAATTAACCTGTTTTGTGGCGGGCACACCGAACCAGGTGTCCCCAACCCCCAGAAACTGGGCCATGCAAACAAGCCAAGTCCCATCCCCAGTCCTGTCCGGTCCACAGAAAAATCTCTCTCCACAGAACTGGTCCCTGGTGCCCAAAGGGCTGGGCACTAAACCATATCCAATGGGCAGGGCTTTGCAAAAAAAAAAAAAAGACCACTAAAGTACAAAAGCCGTAAGCAACGTTAAGAACCAACAGCCATAAGCAACGTTAAGAACCAACAACCTTGTTTGCAGCTAGATTTTCCTTGTTCAGCCTGCTGTGTGAATACCACAATATCGAGTGCCAATGAGCCAAAGAAAGGGACAGCCTACAGAGAGTAAATTGGAAACCATAGAGAGGTTGGAGGCTTGCTGCCAAATGGGGAATCCCTTCCAAGTGACCCCCCTCCTCCTCCTATGGAGCCTGGAGTAATGGAAGGGAGTAATGGAAGGGGACAAAAGCCCACACAACCAAAGGATTTCCTGATCTCCCCTTTCCAAAGAGTAAGGCAGAACAAGAGCTGCAGAGGAGGGTCCACCAGGTCACTTTGGAAGTCGGGGGGGGGGGGGGGACGGGGACGACGACAGCGACTCAGTGAAAGCTGACCACAAAAATCGAAGCAAGGCCCTGCAAGGGGATCCCACAAGGAGGAGGACAGCGTGGGAAAGCCGCAAACGCCACCCTTTCTCTCTCCTCATTCAAAATTCAAACTCAAGATTCGATCTTGAGGGATAGAATCAAGATCAGGCGAAGGGCTAATACCACTTTATACCGCCTCGGTAAGGCCGCACTTGGAATGCTGCCTTCAGTTTTGGTCGCTGCGGTGTCAAAAAAAAGAGGTTGAGACCCTAGAAAGGGTGCAGAGAAGAAGAAAAAACAACCCAAAGATGATCAGGCGACTGGAGGCTAAAGCACATGAAGAACGGTTGCTGGAATTGGGGTCCCCCGCCTCAGCCCTCCCCTCCTCTCGGCAGTGACACCGGGCTGCGGCTCCCCTCCTCATCTCCCCCGCGTTGCTTTGCCGGCTGGCTGGCTGGTTATTTCCGCCCCTCACGCACAACGGGAAAATCCCCTCTTAGCCCCGTTTTAACCGCACTGACCACGTGGCGTTTGCAGAGGGTGGTGGGCGCCCTCCTGAATTGGGCCCTGCTGGAGAACATCCCGCCGGGCTTCGAGGACCTCTTGGGGATGCGGAGACGAGGGCGAGGAAGCCTGAGCGCCGGTTAAGCAACCGTTAAGAGATGTCTGTGGAGCTTCTCCATCATCCCGGGTCATGGTGGTCCCAGAGTGGCCTTTTCCAAAAGGCAAACTGGACTTTCTCGGTTTTTTTTTTCCTTGGGAAAGGAAAGTTAGAACCGAAGAAGCTTCTCGAAGGAGAAGCGAAACGTTTTTTTTAAAAATAAAGTCCAGTTGCCTTTCTGGGGGAAAAAGCACCTTTTTTTTTGAGGGGGGGGGAGGCAACCATTAGAGTGCTACTATTTTTGACCCATTCGTGTTGAAACTCCTGGTTTGATGCTCCAGCTGCTGCAATTGCTGCTTTTGATATCCACTAAATTAAAGGTTCATATTTTAAGTTATTCTCTAGGCATTCTGTGAAGGTTTTTTGGTTTTTATGCTTGCAATTTTGTTGACCCCTTGAAAGCTTTAGATAGGAAAGTCACCAGCTTTTGTAATTCGGAATATTCCAAAAATATTGTCTAGGCCATGAATAATTAGGAAAACTGTTGAGGTAACCTTGTTTAAGTAAATTGGGTACCTTATAGCATTTTTATCTAGTGCTCATTACAGTAGTGTTTATGATGTTTAACTTGTAATCATAGGTTTGCAGGCGACTGGGGATTATAGAAGTTGATTACTTCGGACTCCAGTTTACAGGAAGCAAGGGAGAGAACTTATGGCTGAATTTGAGAAATAGAATATCCCAACAGATGGATGGCTTGCCTCCTTACAGATTGAAACTACGGGTCAAGTTCTTTGTGGAGCCACATCTGATCTTGCAGGAGCAGACAAGGTAAAAAAACAACAACAACCCTTCACTGAAAATGGTTTCTGTTTATTATTTTGCAGTCTGCGGCTCCATAGAGTAACTATGACTTTCAGCAGTGCTTAAGGCAATGCTCTAGTTTCCCTGTTGAAAATATTGGTGTTATGTAATTATTAGTGTTCCTGTATGGATTTGGCAATGGTTCATTAAATTATGGAGTTTAGAAGTAAAAGTATTGGCTCCAGTGCCCGACAGTAACCTCTTCGCAGTGTTATTGCAGGTCATTTTAAAATGTTCAAGACAGGAAACTTCCTCCCTGTTTCAGTTTCCTCCAGGACTCCTCCTTTAATCTGGGTCATATTACAGTAATACTCAAATGACTGTTTCAAGCTACAAAGAGAAAACAGATGTTTTTTCTTAAAAATATATAACTCTAAACTGGATTTACAAGTACTTATAAAAACATCGGCATTGACTTAATAATTATTTGGAAGATTGTTATTTTATATCTGGTTTGTGAACTGTAACATGTCTGAATTTAACCATCCAGAGTACATGTTCTTTATTTTCCCACTAGTAGTTTTTGTAAAAGATTGGCTAGATTACCACATCCCTGAAGTGCTCAGACCTTCTGTTATTCTACCTTTATGTGGTAGAATAATTGCTGAATACTGAACACTGTACAATGCAACCCCAAATTATTATTTAAAGTATAATTACCGTACTGTGTACAAAAAACACCCGCTTTATTTTAGCAAAGATTTAATGACCATCTGTAATTAGTTTTGAATATCCAGTTTATTGGTTTCCCTTTGAGAATGACTTTCCTGATGCAGAAGTATGATTTTTACATGTCAAATTCTGTGATCTTTGGCATTTTGGCTGGAATGTTGATTAACAGTCTTATTAACAAGCTTCCAATGAATTACACTCATACAACATGTGTCTGTACTGTGTGTAATGCCCAAGCATGTCTTGCACAAACCTGGTATAATAAGAGCTTTTTGCATAACAGTCATTTTGACATGGAATAGAGGGACATGTACAGGTGGTAGTAATGACAGTATGTAGTGTTCCATTCAGTTGGGTTTACAGGAGCCATGTTTGTGCCGTTGCTCAAGTGGAGGTCACTATATAATTGGCTCTTTAGCCTATAGAAGCTGTTCTTTCTGCCTTTTCCTGTTTTTTTGAATGCTGCATACAAATTTTCTGTATTTTCTGGTTATATTCTGATGAGAAGACAGACATAATTATATATGGTCATTATACCATTGCTACAGCAACAAATCTAATGGTGGCCTAAGACTTTCACAGTATTATACATTTTTGTGGAGTAGCACATAGCATGATTTGTACCAACCTGAGATTCTGTTGGAATTAAAATCTACTGATTTCTATACTGTGGTCTACACTGTGATAATCCAAATTTATGTCACATCAATAAATCAGTTGTTTTTTTGGCCTACTTCAACAAGTTATGAATGCTAGAGTATTTCTAAAGAATGAGATTCCAAGTAAGGAAGCTTATTTATATATTTTCTCCCAATTGTTAGCATTTTTTCCTTAGCCTATCTAATGATGGAACAAAATAGATTTGAGGCAGCACCAAATGGGCTATTGACACAGAAAATACACTAAATATAAATATGCTATATCTTCCCCCTCTCTTATGCAGATATCCATCTTTGGTATAAACAAGTTCAAAAAAATACATGCTCAGAAAGGAATTATAGTCTGAAAGCTAACTCCCAAACACCACTAGGTGTGACTCATTTCGCAATTATAAAAGTCTCTGGCTTGAAGGAAGAAAGTCTGCTACTCAGAAAACCCGACAACAATGTAACTATAGGTCATTGACTGAAAGTAACCCTTGTTAAAAGCTGCTAGGCTGCCCCATCAAATCAGCAGCTGCTTCCCTGGAAGAAAGAGGAGATGCTTAAGAAATTCAGCCCCTGATTGGTCTGCTGCAGTTGCCTCCAGCAGAAGTTCTGCTTTTGTGGTTGAACTGTCTTGAAGAACTTACAGCAGTCTGCTATAACTTTTTGGTGGTGATTTAATTTCTAAAAATTTTCAAAAAAGTCACCTCAAACTGATTTCGTGCTTAAGTTCTCTGACTTGAAGTGAGCTGTGTTAGATGTGCTACTTAGTCCAAATTGATGTCTGTAGTTAAAATCATAGCTTCATCAGACATTTGCAACTTATGAAATATTTGTAATTTGTAGTCTAAACATTAAACCACTGCACTAAAGTGTTTATCTAAGTGCTGTAGAATCTATTGCTTTTTTTCTGAGATAAGTGCTGAATACTCTTAACTGCATGCAGCAGAGTTGAATATCCGGAGTTAACCTTTCCCCTGATTAATCAGCAGTGAAGATTGGAGCTTGTAAAACCTTTGTCTTTGCTCTGGTATGCTGTTGGCATCGTACTATAAACCAGTCTTGTCTGTTTTCGTATCTGGTTCAATTCTTTATTTGGACTGAGATAAAATGAAACTACTAAATATTTAGAATGAAAGACAAATGTTTATTCTAAAAAGATGTTGCTATAAGGAATATAAAGAACTTTTCTATATATTCTTTATATTAGATTGGCAAACAGCCGGAGACATTCAGCTGGAGTTTCACATTAAATACTGGACATATTCAAAAAAGTAAAAGTGATGAGTCCATATTCAAGTCTCAAAAACCCTCAATTTTAATAGGATCAAACCAGTTGTTCTGAGATGTCGCTAGGTATATATTTGGAGTTATTATTCCTAAAATATGATATTCTCAGCCCAAGATTTTCACATTATGGGACATTGGAATTTTTCTGTGTTTAGTTGAATGTGTTTGTATCATGTCACATTCTTTTCTAAGATATTCCCTGAGCTTTTGTATAGAATAGGCATATCCCATATATCAGTTTCTTGGCTCATAGTTTTAGGGAGGCATGTTTACCAAATATCTTTTAGGAGATTAAAACCACAGATTTCTAACAGGAATCTTGAATATTAGCTAAAAAAATTTGTAATGATGGAATAGCTCTGATTTTTTTTTTTACTAATTGCTTTACATTCTTTTATTTCATGTTTTCCTAATCCTATTGAGCTGGAACTAAATTTAGATGTATTACTGGATTTTAGTTTTCCAATTTTATTCTAAATACAGTTATTTTACTCTCACTTTTTTAAAGCAATGTTTCCCATCAATTTACTCTGGGGTTTCTTGTAGTTCCATTTTTATTCACAATATGTCTTTCATTATTAGCAGAAATATTTCTTGTAGTATTTGAGCAGGTCTTAAATGTTGCTATGTTTCCTTTCTGTGTTACAAAAATAAACTTCCTTTTTTAGGCATATGTTTTTCCTGCACATAGAGGAGGACCTTCTGGCTGGTACCTTACAGTGCTCTTCTGAACGTGCTGTTGAATTAAGTGCTTTGCTTGCCCAGTTGAAGTTTGGTGATTATAATCAGAATACTGCCAAATACCACTATGAAGAGTTCTGTATGAAAGAACTTACCTCTTCTACTTTGGACAGGTAACTTTTGTTGTTAAACTTTTAATGCAGCAGGAGTATCTAAGAACAATTACTTGTAAGTTTTACACTTGTTTGCTTTAATGTGCATCTGAGCTCATTAGACACAAGAGTTTTAATTTTTGAAAGTTGCTTTCTATGAGAGAATTTACTCCTCCCCCCCATTTATTGAATTTGATTTAGTAAATTTAATTTTCTCAATATAACTGATAATACATTCAAAAATTATAACTTTCCATCCTCAGTGTTACTCATACCTTTAAATTAAATGTATTAAAATGAAGAGTTATGGAGTGTGTAAAATGTGTTTTAAGAGTTCCCAGTCTATAAAATGTAGGATTTTATAGTGGCAGATCAATAGATTTAAATTATAAAATAAAATCAAGATTGTGATTAACCTACTTCCAATTTTTTTCCACAGTATTATTGCAAAACATAAGGATCTTGAAGGTCTCAGCCAAGTTTCAGCTGAATATCAAGTTTTACAGATTGTGTCAACACTAGAGAACTATGGAGTAGAATGGCATTCGGTTAGAGACAGTGAGGGGCAAAAACTTTTTATTGGAGTTGGCCCTGAAGGCATTTCCAGATGTATGGATGACTTCAGTCCCATCAACAGGTGATTACCAGAAAGTCCTGCCTTTGAAAAACTTTATCAAAAGCTTGTAAAATAGCCAAAGGATTCTGAAGCATGCAGCTGTTTTATTTGAGTCTCTAGCATAACGGTATTGAACATTTCTTACTGTGTATTGTTGAAATGGATTGTTTCCTTCAGATGTACTTTTGGGGATGGGAAAGATTCTAACTCCAAATAACTATAGACATTCGTTATTGCAGAAAATTCAGGGATTCTTTCTATATCTCAGATCTGCTATCAAAGTGTTATAGAATGGTTAAGTTTTCCTTCTTGAAGTGGCAACATTTTGGGAAAGATTTTCATTGCTATTAAAGCTAGTTTCATTTCTTCTTTCCAAAAATGGTCAGTTCATCTTTATATTTCACCTTTAATTTTACATTGCCAGTCTGTACTTGGTCTATTTTTGTTTTGATAACAAAATTTTAGGGCTTAATATTATGGTGTCATTCTTTGTATTCCCCCCCCCAATTGCTTTAGGATTGCATATTCAGTTGTTCAGATGGCTACACAGTCTGGGAAGAATGTATACTTAACAGTCACTAAAGAATCAGGAAACAGCATCGTTCATCTTTTCAAGATGATCAGCACCAGAGCAGCTAGTGGACTATACAGAGCAATAACAGAAACACATGCATTTTACAGGTTTGTATTTCTGGGGAGAAATATATGTATTTAAGTCAAGTTCATAATAGAGTTCTTGACACTATTATATAATTGGTTTGTTATAGCACTGTTCCAGTACGTTGTAAACAAGTAGATACTAAATCCATTTTAAATAACATTGAAATCTATGTTTATGTTATGCATGGTTTTCCCCACCTGCCACATTCTTGTTTCAGTAGTTTTGGGATATAAAGGGAAAAAAGGTTGTTTGATTCATGTTTCTTTTATATCTTCTTTTCTTGTTAGGTGTGATACTGTTACTAGCGCTGTCATGATGCAATATAGCCGAGACCTAAAGGGCCACTTGGCATCCTTGTTCCTGACAGAAAATATTAACCTTGGGAAAAAGTATGTATTTGACATTAAGCGGACATCTAAGGAAGCTTATGATCATGCAAGACGAACTCTTTACAATGCTGGCATTGAGGATCTAGTTTCAAGTAATGACCAAAGCCCCCCCAGTTCTCCCCTTAAATCGTCAGAAAACAGTATGAACTGTAACAACAATTGTGAGGGTCTCAACTGTCAGCAAATGAAAGCTCTTCAGGAAAAACTACGGAAGTTTAAGGAGTCTCTGCTGTGTATGGCATGCTGTGAAGAAGAAATAAATTCAACGTTTTGTCCATGTGGCCACACTGTGTGCTGTGAGACATGTGCCATACAGTTACAAGTAGGTATAAAATCAGTTGCAACAGTAAAGTATTACATTTTGACTTAAGTTCAAAAAATACTGGAAATTCTTTAATTCTCAAAAAAAGCAGGCAATAACTTTGAATGCAGGATTTAAACATCAGTTCATGTCTTGCATCAAGACACTATGGAAGAAAGAAAGGAATAAGCTGCCTCATCAATGCACTACTGGCCCTATTGATTAACATACAATGTACAAGTAGTATGTTAAATATAAAAAGCAAAGCTTTTAATTAAAATTTGTAAATGTTGCATTCAAATGAAATATTTTCTTAGGATTTTACTGTTTCCTAGACAGTTGCACCCAAATATGAGTAAATATGTAAAATGTTCTAAGTTGGCATATGTGCCAGTTCTGGAATCTCTGTCCTTATATTCCACATAACAGGTCAGTCCAAATGTTCCATGTGTCCGTATGTTTCTGGAAGTCAATTCACTGGAATCAGAAATTTTTAATTGGACTCCAGTTAATCCCTTTCTGGAAATATATGAATCATTAGATGAACACTCCAAATATTTTTTCCAGAAATGTCAACATTTTGGAGCTGAATCAGTCCATAATAAGATTTCTATGGCTTCCAAAATAAATCCTTCAAATAGAAGCAGAGGTCTCTAATCAGTAACTTAAGTAAATCGTTCAGACAGGTGGCAAGTAGTAAAAGGGCACCTGCAAGGCTGCAGCAACTTCAAGTGTGCAAGAGAAAGAGGGATATCCGTTGCTTCTTAACCATTGCAGCAGTTGACCTAATGGCTTTATCTGGTCAATCACTATGATGGGTCCCCAGCCCATGGGGTGAGGCCCGTTATTGGACTGAGGCTTGTTCAAAATTGGGCCATGTGAGTGATGGGCAAGCACGCATGTGCAAAACTCCACTCGCAGGTGCCATATGCTGAACACACGAAGCTCCATTTGTGTGAATGGAAGGGGGGGCGCTGCTCACACAAACAGTGCTGCGTGCTCGTATGCATGCTCCTGCCACTCACACACAGTGCCAGGTTGGCCTGCCAAGCTAGTAAGGTTGGGCACTATGAAGAATTCCTCTCCCACTTGGGGAGAGAAGGAAGAGGAAGCTGGAAAAAGTAGCTGAAGAGAGTGCATTAGGGCTACCATTTCTTTACTGCAAAAATCAGACTCACTAGATGACAGAAGAGATGCAAAAAAATCTTAAATTTATGTTGCCATTTAGTGGCGATCTGGATGTTTGCAGTTCAGATTTAGTTCAGACATTGGAGTCCTATAGATGTTGATTTTTATACTCCCTTTTTAGATTTTGGAAAGGAGTCATTGGAAGAAAGCATTTGCTGTGTAATAGAGTATATGTGGATAGAGGTTTTAATGGATAAAACTTCAGTTAGTGTCAATTGTGTATTAGCATTACTCTGCACATGCAGTTGGTAACATTCTTGTGTTTTCCTTTTAGGTGTGTCCAGTCTGCAGATCTGAAATAGAACATGTGCAGCATGTATATTTGCCTACCCACACCAGCTTGCTTAATTTGACTCTAATATGACCTCTGTGTTACTTTCTTAACTAATCTATACTTCCAAAGTACTGCACTAAAGTTCCAACTCCACTGATAAAAAAGAACTATCACTTCTGCATCTGTCAGCAATTACTGGAAGGACCATGACAAAACTGGGAAAGGGAGAATATGAACAAGTTCTTATTAGAATAAATTTTAAGAGGATATACTGTGAATGACTTGTAGACAAATGTTATTTGAAACAGTATTATTAATAAATTAATATTCTGAGAGAAAAGATGACAATTTAGCCTGCAGTATCCCACAGTAACTCAGTTTTATGCATTTTATTAAAATTGTTTTAAAAATTACTTTATCTAGCATGGCCATTCCCATTTATCTTTTAGAAAGACTAATTTTTAATGTGTACATCTATTGTATAATTTCGTTTCTGCTTTTGTTTTACTGAAGTAAGAAACTTATTTTTAAATTTGTGCACTTAAGAAATTAAGATTGCAAAGCTTTAAGCAAATAGCTGGGTTTATTCAGCAGGTCTTGCAACTTGCAAAATTTATTATCAATTTTTGAGTCAATCAGCAGCCTGTTGGGTACCTAAGAAATGTGGATAAAACACTTAAAATATAACTTTGATTTTCTAAAGATTTTTTGTACTTAGAAAACTCAGCTGTTATTTCTGTTCTTAATGCCTTATGTTTGGAGAAAGGTTCCTCAAATTCTATAATCTTAGTGTTTCCTTAAAATGCAGTTGTGTTAAATTTCTTCAAACCATCTTTCACGATCCCTATTTTCCCTAAGCATTTTGGATTTTGGTCAACTAGTGAATGCTACAGAATACTGAAAGCTAGATGATCATGTGCAATACTAGCTGAAATGAAAGCTAGAAAAGTCACTTTACTGCGACTTTTTAAATATACTTTTCATATTGCCTTAATGTAGCAGTAATATGAGTATGCATTTGTTTCTTTGCACAGACATTTTGTCAAATATCAAAACTCTAATTTTTTATAGCACATTAGCATATAAATCTTGTTCCCAAAAAGATATTTATTTTTTCACTTTGTAAAAATGTTTTGTTTCCACATGAAGTAAGAGCTCCTCTATGGTAGAAAACTTCTCTTTTTTATATATTCAGGATAATAAAGGACTTTTAAAATACTTTGGCAATCTCTGCATCTCACTTTTGTATTAATCTTAACTATTCAATTCATCACAAAACATTTGCAACCATAGATATGGTTACCCAAAATTGTTTTGGCAAAACTAGGGTGGACTTCACCTGTAAGGCTGTTATAAAGAAGCTTTTTTGCTTCCATAATTTCTGGTCCTTCACATATAATCCCATGGGATAATTCTCATCCCAAGGATGAGAAGGGTATTCATACTCAGGTAGCTGATCAGGTATTGAATCAGTTGGCAGAGACAGAATAGAAATGTAATGGCTTGGGAAAAGAGGCGTGATTCTATCAGCATAGCGTCCCTCTAAAGCTGTAGATGAGGGAATTTCAAGTCTCTGTAAATGTGAATTCCTGGCCACAGCTGCAATTCCTATTCAAAGAGAAGATATGATCCAAAACAACTCAACAGATTGTGTGCTAGCATTGAAAGGGGAAGTACACTCTTGTTCAGGGCTAAAAATGGACCCACCCCAGATTCAACTCAGTCAAAATATCCTCAGCCATTCACTCTTGTCAAGGTTATGAGCCCATACTTGCCCAAACTGCTTCCAGAAATTGTTACAAGACCTTGATGTGTCAACCTGGTTAGCCTAGGGCTAAAACATAGCTGGATAAAGTCAGTGGGTAATAATACTGAGCCACCAACCAACAGATGTGTCAGTATATTCATGAACTGGAATAGAGCATGGTAACTAAGTCAATGAGAACTGTTCGGAAACTGACACTAGAAGTGGCCTAGTCTGGAAACTGAAACTAGAAGTAGCCTAGGTGTGTCTCTATATTAAGCTCTGAAGCTTTGTTAAGCTCTGAGTCTGTCTATTGAAGATGAAACTGCTTCTCTTCTGTGTAACTAGCTTGTCTGCTGAAGTTGAATTGTTATGTCTGCTTCTGTTTGAGTTTGCTCCATGTTGGAGAAATCTACAACTGGTATTGTAAAGTTTATGTGTTTATAAAGAAGTTAAATGAAGCCTCAGCCATCTGTGTTTACTTTTCCGGCGCTGAATTTACACTGCAAAACTCTGAACAAGATGACTTCACTCAAATGTAAACGCACCAAGCTTTGAGATACCCCACCTCTACCTCAATTTCTGTTTTCCTCCTTACACCGACTGGAACTGATACAAAGAGATGAATCATTGGAATAATTCTTATCATAGGAAGCAGTCCAGAAGGACACCATGGTCAAGAGTATTGAAAGTTGTAAGAGAGAATCTAGTATAGCCAAGTACTGACCAACCAATGCTGTTGTGCTGACCACCTATGCAGCAAGTTTCCCTTCTGAGGGAAGACAATGAAAATTTCCAGAAAGTTGGATCCTGCAAAGCTTTTTGAGGAGGGTGCTTATCACTCCCTCCTCAAAGGTAAGAAGTACTGCCCCTTCCTCAAAGGAGAAGATATTATTATATTGGCCCAACTATGTGTCATCTCCCAGGTGGCCTTCACCATCCAGGAGGGTCATGGATCTAATGCAATCTCATAATCTAATCTGAGATTAAGTCCACAATTAAAAAGACATTTTATCCCCACATCTTCAGGCATTTATTCACCTCAGCAGCCTTTGGAGTTTGTAGTTGGTTAATTCCCCGTTAGGAGAATGAGCGCATAAAGGGAGACATAGTGAGAGTAATGTTGCATAATACACACACAGCACACAGATACACTGTACAGTAAATGTAGGTTTTTACTTCCCATAAATGTTTAAGCAAAGTTCAAACAAGCAGTCCAAAGTCATTCACAGGTAAGGCAGTCAGTGTTCAGTTCAGGGATAATCCAAATAACAAAGTCCAGTATCAAAAACAGTTCAGTAACAGACTTGCATCAAATTCAAGAATAACAGTCAATTAGGAGGAACGGCAATACAACAGAAGGAAACAGAGACTCACTGAGACTTCTGAGACTAAACAACCCAGGTTTCTGGCTCCATCTTATGGCCATTTGCAGAAACCACACCCAATTACAGATTTAGTATTCTCTTAAAGATACAGTATTAAAATGTCTATCCTAGTTTATATATTTCCAACCCAAATAACTGTTAGGTGACTTA
>JANHFN010003239.1:59479-70542 GCA_032468175.1 Toxicocalamus goodenoughensis
AACGTTGCTACAACTTTAAAAGCACAACTACAATGACGTGGGAAAATACCCGAACAAAGCTGAATACCATACACACACACACATATATATATATAAGTTGCTAAGAGATAAATCTAAGGAACCAATTGCAGAGTGGGTGTCACAAAGAACTGGAAGTGCTCTTCTGGGAAAATCTGAATTAAGAAAAGCGAGACGCAGGTTGTATGGAAGTACGCTAGTAATAGTGGTAACACACTTCTATAGAATTAAAGGGCAAGTATGGAGATTCATGCACACTGCTTGTGTAAAGGAGAAGGAAGGAATACACACACACGCACGCACGCACGCACGCACACACGCACACACACACACACACCTGATACGAAGTCCAAAGGGTTTCAGAACTTTCCATGCGGAACCCAGGCGGGGAGGTCGGCCCTGTGTAGCAGTTACTGCTTTGCTTTGCTTTTTGTTGTTGTTGTCCTCACCTTTTGCAGATTGCGATCCAAAGGGGAATCTTTAGGAAAGTGTCAAAACCCGTTTCTTCGCTTTGGCTCACCAGGCGCATCTGATGGAATTGCTCCCAAATTTGCAAGAAGCCAGCGGGGATGTTGGGGTGGGACGGTGGTGAAGGAACCGACAGAAGGAGATCTAGAGTGGGATTGCATTGTGCTCGGAACTGTTTGTAGAGGAAACAAGTGGCATGACAGATCGTTTTGCGGGCGAGAGGAGAGGAGGCTGTTACAAACCCTCCATGAGAGGCCTAGCTTTTCTTGAGTGGAAGCAGGCCTGGAGAGGCGATTTCCTGGGGCCGGCAGGTCAGGTGTCTTGAACAGCGAAGTGCGCACAAAGACACACGCAAAACGCAGGGAAGAGAAGCTGGGAAATGGAACTTAAAAACCATCTTTTTGTGTTTAGCAGAAAATCAATTCATGCGTCGGCTTTTAGCCTTCCAACATTTATCATTAATTTAATTCTACCCAACGTTTAGTCTCCAAAAGGATGGTGAAGAATTCCTATTTGCACAAACGCCTTCTTTCCAAGGATAAAACCGAAAAAGTTGAAATGTCACCGTGAACTGGAACTGGAAGCCTTTTGTCCATGCATCCATGTTGTGGGACCAGACTTTGACCTCGTAGTTGGAAGTGGCTATTCCCAGATGAAGGCGTGTAAAGCCAGGTTTAAAGAACAGGTCTCTGAGATTGTGGGAGATGGTATATAGATCATGGTTGTCTAACCTTTGTGCTTGCTTGGGCCTCATTGAGTGAAGAAGATTTGTCTTGGGCTTGCATATAAAATATATAATTAATGTATATAAATCACATAATTAAAACTTTACTATGTTGTGGGCCCGCATTACTAGCTGTCCAGGGCTGCATGCAGCCCATAGGCTATGGGATGTACGTGGCAGGTTTACATCAGGCACCTCCAAATTTTAAGATTTATATACTTCACCTTCCAGAATTCCTCAGCCAGCCATGCTGCCTGGGGAATTCAGGGAGTTGAAGTCAACAAATCTTAAAAGTTGACAAATTTGGAGACCCCTGCTATAGATGATCCTTGGTCAGAATCCCATTGGGATTCTGGATTTTCTTCCAGTACCTCTGTTTTGTGTAACTGAAAAAAGGAAGGGGATGGTTGCTAGTGAAAATGCAGGATTGGTCCCTGTCCCTCTATTATGCAGATTACTGCAATATCTTCGGTTGAAATAAAATCATTTCTATAATTATCAATTATTGCTATGTAGCATTTGTTAAAATATATTTCTGAAACAAATTACCATAAGGGGAATTATTTCTGGAATATGGTTTCCAGCATGCATTGATCCGAAATGAGCTATAGTTTCCTCTCATTTGGAAAGGGCTTTGAAAGATCTTCTAGAATTGGAGCCTTTTTAATTGAAGGAGATAGGAACTAAAAATACCAGGCCATATTTGATACATTTGTGTTAATTTTAAATCTAATCACTACATAATCTTGAGCATCATTCACAAGTGCAGGTTAGAAATTAACAGTGGCTTTCAGTGAAATGATATTAAATACTTATTTTGGTGTAGTATGACCAAATATAGTATTCACATATTCATTCCATCTGAAACTGTGAATTTGAAAGTAGGCCCTGTCGGATTCTATATCATATGAGATTCAATCTTGCTCTTAGGATGTAATGCTGAACTTGCAAATGAGTGAGGTGTCCGCCTTCCCATTTGAATATTTCCAGGTAGTCCTCAACTTAAAACCATTTGTTTAGTGACTGTTCAAAGTTACAACGGCACTGAAAAAATGATTATTTTTCACAAACCATTGCAGCATCCACCTGGTTATGTGATCAAAATTTGGACGCTTGGCATTTGGTTCATATTTATGACGGTTGCAGTGTCCTGGGGTCATGTGATCATCTTTTGTGATCTTTTGACAGCAAAGTCAGAAAATGGAATTTGTAAGCCAAATAAATTAAAGGCATAAGATAAAAGGAAATATAATTAAACTGAAGTGTTTACAGCAACGCTTTTCACTCCATCTCTTTTTATACTTGCAAACCAATCTTTCAACTTGTCCATTTGTACATCAACTCAGACACTGCTTTTTTGTTCTTTCAAGAATTGAATAGCTGATGAAAAAGGCAACAAAGCCCAATAAAAATATTTTTAACCAATTCACTTTTTTCAGCCAGGGGAACGGGAGGATTGGAAAGTATGTCTGAATTATAAATCTATCTTATTTTTGAGCATGTGATTTCATGGCTCGCATTTGCTGACAAGTTTAATTACCTGATTTAAATTACAGACTTTTCTCGTGGTCTAGATCAGTTTATTGCTTAAATGGAATGCTCTAACAATGTTAGAAATAAATTGACTGGCTATCTCCTTTCTTGTCATTGTAGGACGCTGAATCATTTATTATGAGATTGTAGATACTACAGCATATTTATGTAGAGGAATAATTATTTAATATATATTATTTTAGTGCTTGCATTTTCTTAACTTTATGATTTAATTTTGCTTTCAGACCCAAATAAAAAAGTGTTGTTTTTCCAGGTAGATCTTACACGTACCTTCTTCTTCCGTAACTCCAAGCAAACCTATACAGGTATCCCCATTATCGTAGCAAATATGGACACTGTTGGTACTTTTGAAATGGCACAAGTTATGGCTAAAGTAAGTGTTTCTTAATTCTCTTCTATAAAAAAAGAAATAAAAATAACATTTGAATTAATTTCAAGTTGTTGTAATGAAAGAATTTGGCTGAATTTATTATTTTATTGTCAAATAGCCCATTTCCCTCCCTCAAAGAATCCTAGGAACAAATACATCAGTGAAGGCGGGACTTTTTCACATTTTTTAAAAAATATTCTTTTGATAAGAATTCCCAAGATATCCTGAGTGAACTTTTAACACTTGGCAATGAATTTCCTTAAAATTTTATGATTTGTAAATTATATGTAGAAATTTTGTTAATGTTAATATGAAATTTAAATTACACAATTATACTGTTACAGTTTCCAAGATCAAAAAATCTGTCATCACTATTATAACTCTTGAAGGACTGCATTGAACGTCAAAACTATATTTATAGTTTTATATTATATATAATATAATAGTATAGATTTAGTAGTATTTCAGACATATGTGGAAACTGAATTATAATGTACATTATAATTGTACATCTAGTTTGCATAATGCATATAGTCCATCTTCTGTGTAAGCCACAATCATCTGCTCCTTCCATCCTTCTATATCCTGTTCTTTGATTTATTGACCTCCAAACAATTAGCATCAAAAATATGCCATTCAAAATAAAATTAAAATAACTGCACCATAAATACAGAAAATTACATGCATGCTTATCATACTATACTCTTTCAAGATACAAGTAGAAAAGGAGTAAAAATTACTAAGCAAAAGAAATTAAAGGCCTGAAATTTAAAAAGAAAACATTCACTTTATCTTTCTTTGCTTTCATCACATTCATCCATTACCTTATCCATTGTCTTTTGATTTTTCTCTCTATTTTTGAGGATGTTATCAACTTTATCCAACTATAATTTTCTCAATATTCCTTTTCTTTTCATTCATTCATTTTAATTGTGATTTGATCTTCATTATTTCCTTCTATATGTTCAAACCACCTTAGTGTGCTTCTTGCCTATTGGTTACTCACTTTTATATTCAGTCCAATTAATTCTTGACTTTTATACTGTATTTGTTTGACCATATCTACTTCTGAAGTAAACTATTCCTGTTGTAATCAAGTTTTTAAAATGTTTCTCTTAAAAAGTTCCAATAGTCACTTTCTTGCTCTCTCAGCTGCATTCCTTGCAACTTGGTGTATTTATTTATGAAAATTTATATGACTGCCCAACTCACTCTCAGGATAAAAATCAATATAAAAACAACAATAAAGCAATAATCCCTGCTTCCTTAATGTGTGCCCATTAAACAGTATTTTCTTCTCATATTTTGTAATAATAATTCTCCTATATGCCTTTTTTTCATGCACGACCTCTTCTGCTTTATCGTTTCACCAACAACTTTTCTTTCATACTTCCTCTTTACCTCATGCTTGTGTCCTGGCCTGTACCAGTTCTTATATAAGAAAAGCACTTTTCTCAGAGTCATGTTCTTCTCTAATGGTTTCTTGTTATAATTACTAAATTGTTATGAAGGATTGCAGACTTAGCATCCAGGCCTATAATGTTTGAATTCAAGTAACATTTACAAATAATGCTAAGATTCTACTATCGTGGAAATTTATGGCAATTGTATTTCTGATGGACAGGATTCACATTTAAAGCCAGTTCCTTCAATCGGGAGGACTAATGACCTTGAAAGGAGCATTCAGGCAAAGATTTTAGCTCCTTGTTGTCTTTCATGTATAATCTAGGATCTCTGCATAGTTTTCTATTTCAGTTTCGAGTTCACAACTTCCTATTGTTTAAACAAGAACCCTTCATGTATTTGCAATGACATCATGGATCTTTGTTTTGTATGTGTGCATGTGTCTACATCAAACAGTGTAATTATAGGATATTTGTTTGTTTTTCTAGTACACCATGTTTACTGCAATACAGAAGCATTACACTCTAGAACAGTGGAAGCTGTTTGCAAGTGATCACCCAGAATGCATAGAGGTACTTTCCCCCCACAAAGTTAAATATTAGACTGCATTTCCTGAAATGTTAGAAAAACTGATGTGCCATGTACTGTTTGCAAGAGAATGGCTGATAAAAATCATACGCTTCCAAAAGATTCTAGGCCTATAGGGTGCATAGTATTTATTAGAGGGACCCAGTGTTATGGGTACAATGGTATTTGCAGAAATTGGAGTGCATGTGTGGATGCAGGGAGGCTGCCCAATAACAAAATAATTGTGGTGATGCTTACAAATCACAAAACATTCATTTACTAGAACACCAACAGATGAGACTATCCTCACCATCATATGTAGCACAACTGGATACTCTGGTTACACAGCAGCTCATGTGCTTCCAAATAAAGTGGTGAATTAGAACTGTTGGCCATATTTATTTTCTACAAATACATTTAGAATCAAAATGCAGCCTTGAGGCATTCTTAAAAAGCTAAAGGATAGCTTTTTCAAGGATGCCAACTTCTTGCTGATAATTACTTTTAATTAAAATAATATGTAAAGATAAATGGGACTGACAAAGAGCTTGAAGAGCAGTAGAGGTTTTTATAGGTATCTTGATACTCAGGCATCATGTTGGTTTTATTTTATTTTTATTTCACATCATTCTGGCTAATGCATCCCGGAAGTTCAAGGGTATAATATATAATATAATAAAAATTAATATTTTAGAACAGTGGAAAGATGTGGGCATATCTAAATGAACATTTATAAATTTGTGATTATGTTGTACAATTCTTTTCGTGTGTCTTTACAAGTAAATTCACCCTGAAAAGGACTATTTAGGGTCTTATCTTCGCCTGAACATGGTGGAACAGCAATACATTAATGGAATGTAAAAACTGAGTTTAAATTATTAAAGATATCAATAGATGATTTGTTGGCAAAGTTAGATAACAAGTGTATACATTAAAGTAAAGTAATCTGACAAAAAGGTATAAGAAAATGGTTTATTGATCAGTGGTAGTCTGTGAAAACATCTGCAAACACAGTATTTTATTCAGGCAAAAACATTGAGATCAAGTAGAAAGCAAAACATTGTGCAGCGCATAAGACAATGTTGGAAAAGAAAGCCTAAACATTTTTTTTTAGTTTTGTAAATTTAATTGCATTTTGATTGAGTTAAATTCACTGTAGTGTGAATTCTTTTGGCCTCATTTCTATTAAAAACTTGAATTGTTCTCATCTTCTTTTTGCAGCATGTAGCGGTGAGCTCAGGCAGTGGGCTAACTGATTTCGAGAAGCTGATTAGTATCGTTGAGGCCATCCCCCTTATCAAGTACATTTGCCTGGATGTGGCCAATGGTTACTCAGAACACTTTGTGGAATTTGTGAAAGCTGTTCATGTCCGGTTCCCAAAGCACACCCTCATGGTAGGAGTTGGAGAAGTTGGGAGATGGATAGGCTTAGAATTTGGCAAAAGAGTTTCTTGATTCCAGAAAATATGTCCCATGTCCTGTATCTTAGCAAGAAGGGACTATAAATAATAAACTCTGAATTTAGTATGTGAAAAAACCCAGGTTTCATCTATATAGATTCCTATATGAAAACTTGCAGCCAGTCAGTGTAGGCAACATTGAACAGAATTGATGAATGGTTTGATTTTGTATTTCTCTTCTATGGGATGGAGTGCTCTTGACTGGTGTCTTTGCATATTATTGTGAGATGATTCAAACCATTTCATTCTACTCAAGTATATGTTAGAAAATGTTACATGAGAGAGGTTCCCACACTCTCACAAGATGTTGATAAAATCTTACAAGATTTGTAGGATTTCAAGAAACTAACATATTTATTTTGGGATGGAATAGGGGTGGATACTGCGTAACCACCTCTTCTATGGAATTAGCTTCCCACTCTCACCTTATTTTACTGGAAATCAGATAATTAACTATATAAGAGTTTTAGTATCTTTAGTTTTGTGTATTTATTTAAAATGCATAAGGCTGTCCAATCTAAAACAAACTTAAGTGGGTTCCAGGGAAGGAATAATATACAATATTATATTTGTGGTCTTGTCTCTTTTTATTTAAAAGGATAGAAAAATATGGGATAGATTTGGATAAGAGATCTAAGCACAAAGATTGGCATGTTGGTTTACAGGATCATGTGTTAAATTATAATGGCAATTATGTCATCCGTAAGTTTTAGAATGAGCTAGGGATTTGAACATGGGATTTTCAACTTGGCTCTTTATCATAAGGATTCAATTTTGAAACAAATAATCTTGTTTCATGCATTGTACGCTTATTAAAAATATTCAGAAGTAGTAAGAGCACAGGAATGATTGGCGCTTTCCCAAATACCCGTCAGTAACGATATTATTATTAGGTACATAGTATCCTAAGCTTCTGGGAGGAAGGATGAGTTTAAAAAATGTTTTTGTAAACAAAAACAAAAAATAATTCATGCATAAGTAGGGTCAAAATTATGTAAAGTGATAGACAATTACTTTTTATCAAATGCTAATAAAATGCAATATTGCCTGTTTTGGAATTGGGACTGTTTTCTGAAGAAGTAGTAGTTCATCAAGAGCAAATCAATTTTTGAAGCAAAGTGCTTTTCTTTTATGTATGCTTTGACCATTGTCATCAGTGGAAAATGGGAGGTTCATCGCATTGAATAATTCAGTCAGAAAGGGCAAATTTTTGCCTTGTTGTTTCTGTTTGGATATTAAACTTTCTTGCCTATTGTATTAAGCAAGCTCTCCATTCTATTAAATAAAAGTGTTGATTGTACAAAATGGATCATAAGAAATGTTTGTATTTGCTTCATACAGAGTTATGGCTATGATGATGTTCCCTTCTCTTTCAACATTTTTTTAAAATGCAGATAAGAGATACTAGAATAGGGGTGCGGAGGCTTACCAGAATGTTCTGGGATAGACATTATAAGGTCCAGTTAATGCCAAGGCAAAGAAACAGTTTATTTTAATGGAAATACTTGTTTTTACAGGATAGAAAGTAGATGTGTCATATACCTGCTGATCACATGAAAATTTAGGGTGTAAATCGACCAGGATTATACTGATTGCTGAACAGGGCATTGAATAATCACGCTCCTATTTTAAAATAAATTGTGGTTTTGAAAACAAGGCAATTTTCTGCATGCAAGTGAGAATGCACATTGTATATGTAATCTGACCAGAGTGGAAGGCAGGTTAAAAATGGAAGAATAGAAGGAAGGAGGAGAGGTAAATATATTTTCTTACTACTGCAGTCCTTGTGGATTTATTCATTATTTGCAATGATTTTGGCTCTATTTCAGGCAGGCAACGTAGTAACAGGAGAAATGGTGGAAGAACTTCTTCTATCTGGTGCAGATATTATTAAAGTAGGAATTGGACCAGGTAAGCTGGATAGAAGGGTATATGCTTGAATCACCTGCTTAATATTTATGTCAGGAGTATTTACTTTCCATCCTTAGTACATACATACACTACCGAATAGATAGCAAAGGAACAAAAAAGCAGTGTCTGAGTTGGTGTACGAATGGACAAGTTGGAAGACTGATTTGCAAGTATAAAAAGAGGTTGAGTGAAAAGCATTGCTGTAAACACTTCAGTTTAATTCTATTTCCTTATCTGATGCCTTTAGTTTCTTCTGCTTACAATTTCCATTTTTGTGCTTTGTGCAACAATATTTTCCTCCAAAGGGAAATGATGAGTATGTATATATTTTGCAACATCTGGAGGGAAAAAATAAGCAGCTTCAACTGCTGTCACATAGTCTGGGAAAATATACATCCTGATAATGATGTGGAAGAAAAAAAAATCCTAAATACCATAAGCATTTGTGTCCTAGAATAGATAGGCATGGAACTGACTCAAAAGGAAGTGATATCCAGGGTTTTATTGAAGACATATTATTGAAAGTGATTACAAAGCCCTTAATGCAGAAGTATGTGAATCTTTGCCAAACAACAGATTTGATTTGAAAAGAGGAAACTCTTTCAAAATTAGGGGATTGCTAAAAAAGAAGCTGTGAAAGACAAAGCCAGACTCAAACCTCATGCAAAGATGCATTCAAAATCACAATACTAAAAGCTCAGGTAGCAATAGCACTTAGACTTATATACCTCTTCACAGTGCTTTACAGCCCTCTCTAAGCAGTTTACAATGTCAGCATATTGCCCCCAACAATCTGGGTCCTCATTTTACCGACCTTGGAAGGATGGAAGGCTGCGTCAACCTTGTGCCAGTCAGGATCGAACTGCTGGCAGCCGGCAGTCAGCAAAAGTAGCCTGCAGGAATGCATTCTAACCATTGTGCCACTACGGCTCAGCACATTGAATGAAAGGCGATCAAAATTTGGCTGTTTTGCGATCAAAATTGAATTATGTGAAATTTGGGTTTATGGGGGTGGGGACACATAGCCTGAGGGAACGAATGTACTACTTATGTGGGAAAGTGAACCAATAATTGATGTCAGTTTTGATGTGGATTTCTAGCTGAGTGGAGGTTTGGATCTGGTGCCTCCAAGGCTCTCTGGCCCTGTTTCATGTAAAGGAGTCAAGAAGAGAAAAGGGGTGTTTCCTGGTTCTGTTGCTCTTATCTTTCAGTCTTCCTATCAAATGTTAATTTGGCTTTTGTGGATGTCGTGTCCTGTCTTCTAGTAAAGAGCTCTCATTATGGTCCCGTCCCTATGATAATATTATGTGTCTATATGTGAAAAGGCTTCTGGAGGGCTCCATCTATCTGAAGGGATATCTCCATCTATCTGAAGGGATATCTCCATCTATCTGAAGGGGGCTGCTTTTCATCTAAATCACAAGATGGTGTGATGTCATATTTTGTTTGTTCTTCATGCCTAGGTTCTGTGTGCACTACTCGGATAAAAACTGGGGTTGGCTATCCTCAACTCAGCGCAGTAATTGAATGTGCAGATTCCGCTCACGGACTGCAAGGACATATCATTTCTGTAAGCAGCAGCTGTGTTAAATTCCATAAACGAAAACAATGAATCCAGAAGCAAAGTCCCAATCACTAGTAACCGAGGGATATTTTTCTTGGATTGTTTTTTAAAATTTCTATATTTTATTTTATAACTTAAGAGTCCAGTTCCCAAGTCAAAGATATGAATCTGCTTGTAAAGATTTTGGATGTTTTCAAATATTTGTTCCCTCTTATGTTGTGATTAGAAAAAACTAGAGGTAGTCATTGACTTGCCACCATTCATTTAGTGACACCTTGAGGCTACAATGGCACTGAAAAAAGTGCCTTTCACATGTATGACGGTTGCAGCATTGCCATGGTCACCGGATCAAAATTTGGGCGCTTGGAAACTGGCATGTACTTTTGACAGTTGCAGTGTTCTGGGATCATGTGATCACCATTTGTAAGCTTCCCAGCTGGCCTCCGATAAGCAAAGTAAATGGGGGAAGCCAGGTTCACTTAACTGCAGTGATTTCTCTTAACTGTGGCAAAAAAGGTTGCAAAATGGGACGCAGCTCACTTAGAAACTGTCTTGCTTAGCAACGGGAATGTTGGACTCAAATTATAATCATAAGTTGAGGGCTACCTGTACACTAATATAAATTGATTCTGGCATATTGAGAAACAGTAGCTCATTCTTGGTTTTCACCAGTTGCACCAACAAAATGGTTTACAGGACAATCGCATGAAGAGTGCATTATCATCGTCACTCTTCAATGCATATGTTTAGTAACAAAATATTCACACTTTGTGTGAAACGGAGTGAAGGAAAGGAGGGTAGATAAAGCACTCCCATCTCTGTGAATGTGTTCAGTGTACTTTGCGATGTTTTATATTGGTTTTGTCATCTTACCTAAGATCATTTTGAAAAAGCTACATATTTAATATCTTTCTGCCCATTCCAGAGGATGGGATGCCAGGCTTAAATACATCCTTCATTTTCTAATTTGTACAGAGAAATTAGAATACAGACTTACAAACACACAGCAAAATAAATAAATTA
>JANHFN010003239.1:91880-108088 GCA_032468175.1 Toxicocalamus goodenoughensis
CCCCCCCCCCCGTTAAAATTCAAGGAGGCAGAGATCAGCAGATTGTCTCTTAATTTCAGCCAATAAATAGGGGTTAGAATTCAAGCTATTTTTTCCTTTCTGACCGCTCTAGTTTTCTTTCCCTTCACCGATACATTCCTCTGCTTTAGATTGTCAAGAATAACAATGACATGTCAAGAGGAAAACTAAGAAAAAGCACACTAATTCTGTCCTCTCAAAGCTGTCTTTAAATTTCTGATGCAATACCACAGATGTGCCATTTCAGTAATCCTTATGAAGTCCAGCCCTACCTTATCTCACAACTGCAGATCAGAGGAAGAAGAATAAGGGCATCAATATGCTATGTAAGGAGTTCATGCCACAGAATTATATATGGTCTAAGCTCACAATCACTTATATTCACAAATATTGCAACAACGTTCTGGTAATATATTGAAGATACACTCCGAGTAAGAGAAGCTAAAGCCTTTTTAGTGAGGCAGTTTTATTTACTTATTTCAAAAACAACAACAACCTCAGTGGAAGAGTAGCTGCGACGTCAGAAGAATATGATTCATCTGGGAAAACATCCAACTCCTGGAGTCTATAGGAAACCTAAATTAAACTCACATTTCTACATGACTGCCTCTGAATTCTGGAAGCATCTCTTGTGAGAAACACAGCTGGTGAAGTATTTTAAGGTGATGATATCAGCTACGTTTTGTTAGACTTCTGCATAAAGTGACACTTTAATAGGAGAGGTCATCATCATTTCTTCTACCAGATGATGGCACTCTCAATCTCTGAAAGGGAAGCTGTAGTGAGACTATCAGTGAACAGGAGAACACCATACAAAAAACATTGCTTCCATACTTCTGGAACATACTATGATAATTCAGGGCAATATTAAAAGACTCAAGGATGCCAGAATAAATTACTGTGCTTCCTCAAAAATAAGACCCTGTCTTCTATTTTTTTGCCTCCAAAAAAGGCACCAGGTCTTATTTTCAGGGGAGGTCCACTGACTAACCTCACTTATGTGCATTGCCCCCCGGCTTCCTTTTTGCTGTCAGAGCCTTCGGGAACTTCTTCTTCTGCAGTCGGCAAGCCTCTGCAACCCGATAACAGAGCTCTAGATCAATCCAGAGCTTTGTTATCAGCTACAAAGGTCTTCAGGAAAGCCTTGCCAGCAGAAGAAATGGACCGGCAAGGCAAGTGTTGGGGTGTGCGAGGCCCGGCTACAACTGTCCAAAGATAAGTAGTAGGGCAGCTCCACCCCCCATCCCCACCCTAGCTTAATTTTTATCCGTGTACTCTGGAGTGGGTGGGATCTTAATTAGGGCTTATTTTGGAGGGTAGAGCTTACATTGGGTGCACGTGTAAAAATAAAGCTAGGGCTTACTTTCAGGGTAGGTCGTATTTTCAAGGAAACAGGGTATATTATGGACTGCCACAGATATTTTTACACACACCCACACCCACACTTACTTTCCTAAAGGCAATTTTTCCTATTTGTTCATTTCTATATGAAACAGCAGCAGATTCCACACATATTCCAAGTTGAAAACTGTTTTCTAGTAATATCCCTGTACTTTCAATAATAATATGAAAGGTAGAAGCATACTTTTTATATCACTGTATCTTCATATTCAGGGATAGTTCTGCCTTGGCTAACGATCCTGCTTGGGGTTAGGTGAAAAAAAGATTGACAGGAAATTTCAGCCAAGAAGATCAGAATTAGAAGGCAACCCATCAATCTGTGAGTTAGTGACTCACACACATACCACACACCTTTGAAACAGACAACATTTTGATCAAAAAACTCTAATAGTCTGTTTTCTGCACTATTCCTTTTTAATTTCTGGTTGCAAGTTTCTACCTATACTCATTCTATATCTTCTATTTCAGAACCTATACTTTTACAGGCTAAATACACTATTGTCCATATTATCTGTCAAAACATCTGATCTTTTTACCTGAGTTATGATTTTGGCTTGCCTCTAATATTTCCTCATGGTAGTTGACCTTATAGCATTATTTTGTAGTCTCCAGTAACAACTTGGTACTGCATATTAGCAGATGAAGATTTCCTATCTCGGAATCATACTATTCTATGATGTTGCTCATGTGAGCTACTGCCTGTACATATATACTATATCTGCATTCACTGTGTATATCATATTTCAGACATATTTCTCTAATTTTCACAAATGTTTAGCCAGAAGCGTCCTTACCTAGGGCCTTCAGATACATAGATTAAACAAATGAAAGAACAAAAACTTATTCCAGGCTTTTGTTCCTTAATTTTCATTTGCAAAGCAAATTTTCAAAAGGTTCATTTCTTATAGCAAACCTTTTCATATGCATCCACTGTTGATTCCTATTTTATTTATGTATCAGTGGAATGAGACAGATAACCTTGGACATGTCTTCAATCCCAGGTGTCCACTGGAATAGGAAAACTCCAGACAGACTGTTCTTGTAAAATTGCTTTAAAGGCAAACATACTGATTTAACAGAACTGGAAGATTGTTTATTGACCACATCCATTTCAAACATGGATATACTAGATACCCATCACTGAATTGAATTAGTTCCACAATAAGAAACAAGAGATGGAGAAATGCAATCCAGTCAGCTAGAATTCTTGCAGTGCAGACCACAAAATATATAGTTTAAACTTAGAAAGTTAAAGAGAATACTTGTGCTAGACAGCCATAACATAGGGAACATGTTGGGGTACCATTTTATTTATTTATTTATGACATAGAAATGAAAGAGTTATGGAAAGTGATATCGTAAAAAACAAAATGGAAATAAAAAAGAATTCAAGAATATTTTTAGGCATTTTATCATGAGAAATTGGGGAAGGAAAATGAAAGGTTTAGGAAACAAGAAGGACAACTGAACTCAGACTTCCAATGCCAGGAAGAAATGGCAAAGAAAGATATCTCAATCAAGAACATCAACAGGAAAAGGAAAAAAATTATAGATCTTTAAATAACATATTTAAGGTATACACCTGAAATAGTAATAATCAAGAATAATAATAGAAGAGAGTAATGAATGCAAATGAGGTGAAAGGACTAGGGCTAGCGTGAAAACAACAACGCTTAAGAGGGAAAGAATATCTCTTTGAAAATGTGATTACGAAATTACATAAATGTTTCTGGAGAGAAAATCTACTTGGGAACCACTTCTAAAAAGTGAGGAATGCAATACTATGCCTCAGTTTTAAGTATGAAGCCATTTGGTGCAGATGTAAATGCCACTGAACTGTTTAAAACTGCAGGAGAAAAGATAATCATAGTGTAAACAACTCTATGTAATCAAATATAAAACAAGGCTATGGGACCTAAAACTGGAAAAAAATCAGTGCATATTCCTATATTGAAGAAAGGTAATGCAAGAACATAAACAGATACTTCACACTTATAAGATTTTGTCACACATTTTATTCAGAAAAATAAAGAAACAAACTCTCAAACTAAAAGCGAGGTTTCAAAAAAGACAGATTGACGTAGTATAACCTAAAGGCTAAAGGATGTATCAGAAAACTCAAATCGTTTTTCTGGGGGATCTTTACTATGAACAAAAAAGTAACTATTAAGAACTGGAATTCAAGAACTAAAGTGAATCAGAATGGGAACAAAGAAACAAATTGTGCCCATGTCTCTTTAACTTATATGGCAAATCCATTATAGGAACAGCAGGATTGGAAGAGACGATAGCTGGAATCAAAGCTGGAAGTTAAAACATCAATCTTTTGAGATGGCACCATTTTGTTAGAAAAGGTCATTATGAAAGCAAAAGGGGAACTGGAAAATCTGTGTTTATATTAAATATTGTGAAGGAAGAAATTCAGCCTGCATGTTTAATGAATTTACAACTGATGGCGAAGAAGTGAAAGGAGTAGATAGTATGATTTATTTAGTGCAATAATAGATAAAAATGGATAGTGTGCTATAGCAATGTTTGGAGAGTAATCTTAAAGAGAAAGACAATGACAAAGTCTGACAAGATTATGGAGGTTAAAACTGTTTCAATAGCAGTGAAGGTTATAACAGTTAAAACAATTGTCTTTCCAATCCTAACATATTACTGCTGAAGCTGGATATTGAGGGTGTGTTAGGATACTGAAGATAGATGCTTTGAACTATAGAATAACAAATTATTACTGTGAGTATCATGGACTACAGAAAGAACAGATCAATGATTCCAGTACTAAATAAAGGCTGAAATATACATAAACATTATCAAGTGAATGATAGATTAAAAATAATAATAATTACATGTTGGGAAGTTAAACAAAGGATAAGAAGAATACGGGAATATAGCTTCAAAGAGATTATTGCAAGTTTTCTACACTTTTCAAGTTCAAACCACCCACTGCATTCTAAAATGTTACTGACATAATGGGAAGTTTACAAGGAAAGAGACTAGAGAAATCAACTGTATTTTTTCAATTATACTCACTATTATAAAGCAGACCAAAAATATTTTGAAAACAACATGTGTTGACATTTCATTAATGGGGACAGGAATTCATGAATAGATACCAGAAAGTGTTTCCCAAAGCCCATATTTAACATGCCAACATGAAAAACTGTTAGCAAACACACTGCTATAGGTAAAAGCTTAAAATATTCTGGACTACAAGCCAAAAATTTCCATACATATTCTTTTAGTTTTCATTAGTCTGTTCTGGCTTAATTTCATTATTTTTTTAAGCAAGACAAAATTATAGTTGATTAATTTTTCTTCATTTATTAGAGTTAATAGTTAACGTTAACTACTAAAGATAAACTAATAAATCCTAATGAAGTATGTTGGTTCTCTATTGCTCAATTAATAGAGCAAAGAAGTAACAATAAGAGTGTGCTTTTATTTGACCAAAGTATAAGATCATAAAATAATAATCCACCATTTCTCAGGAGTTTTCTTTCTTGTGATTCTGTTTAATGCCTAGATAAAAAACCCTGTGTGTTTAAACTCTACATATTTTAATTAGTCCAATAAAATGTTCATCCTTTTGGGACTTAATACTAAAAGCAGAATATCTATTAAGTATGGTAAGTCACATATTTATATTTCTATAAGGTTCCAAACTGCAGCAATCTTTGGCTACATAACAATAATTTCATCCAATGGATTCCTTTGTCACTAGTATAATTTGTGTAAGGCCATTCATGCACCCAGCCACTAATCTATTAGACTGAGGCTAAGAGACTAAGAAGAGCATAATTATATCTAATTTCCTAATGACACCTTCTTTTCTCCAACAATATCTTGTGTTGATTACCTGTGCTCGGTGCTCTCCAACTGCAAACTGTATCATAGCAATGCCTGGATTATGGCTGTCATCAATTCTTTCCACGGTGCTGGAGTCTATTTTCAGGTCACTGCTAATTTCTGCACTCTGTATAAAGTCTTCTGTTTTTAAGTCTTCTACTTTCTTCAGCTCTCCATTTGCCAACTGAATTATAGAGCCTTTCATAAAATAAGGAGGCAATATAGCAGGAGCTGTTGCTGAAGGTGGTACCGGCTGGACCAGGGGGAGATGGATCTGGGCCTGGACCACAGCTGCCTGGTATGCCGGCTGGTTTATTAGGGACTCAGCATTGAAATTTTCACTTTTTGGAATGGTGGTCGTGACAAACGTATGAGGCACTGCTGCTAGCTGGGGAGATGAAGTGGCTATAGCAGGTGGTACCCCTGAGGAGTCAATATCTGCAGTTCCTACTGGTATTAAGAGAGGCTGGGTACCAGGGATCACCAGATGCTGTGGTAGATTTCCAGGATAGCCAAAGGCTTGCTGTTGGCTGCTCAGATAGCTAATTACTGGTGGTTGAGTCCCAGTGTAAAAGGCTGTAGCTGGCAACCCAACGGGCAGCTGCTCTGAAGCACTATGGGTGGTCTGAATGACAGTGTGAGGGGATAAAGTGGCAACTGCCTTCACCCCTTCATGACCAATAGTCTGTTGTGGAGATAAAGCATAGGATCGGTGGCCTGCCTTTCCTAAATGCAAACTTCCCTTTTCATTGATGGCTGAAGGAGGTGTTTCTCTATTGGTGGATTGCTGAACCTCCATGTCTGCAGTAGGTGTACTGCTGTTAGGGACAACCATAACAGAGGACCGTACAGCAGAGGAATCACGTGCAATATAATCAGTAGGACCAGGGTGGACTACCACATGCCTGGCCTCATAATGATGAGGAGATGGTTTATTGCCTGATTTGATAAGGTTGACTTCAGAAGAGGGTGAGATGCCGTATCGCCTACTCTTGTCTACTTCCCCATTCAGTATTTCCTTTGCTTGCATAGCCTGCAATCTGCTGCTCTCAGATTTCTTAGTGGACTCCCTAGTAACAAAATGGCCACCAGAATCTGCATATTGCACTACCACCTGGGAGGAAGGGGCAAGGGCAAATGCATGAGGAATCACTGTCTGGTGAGGATGCAAATGGACTGGGATGGCTGGAGGAGACACGTTTCTAACAGCACTCTGAGAACTGGAAATATGGACATACTGGTTTTGCTGAATAGGTGGAGGAGATCCTGCCGTGATCAATCCAGGTGTCCTGACTAAATGCGGCTCAACTTTTTGGCCTTGTTGGCTAAGATTGCTCATGGTGGCCAGCAAAGAAGTGTATGCCTCCAGCTGCGACCGCTGGGATGGAGTGGTTGCAACAGCAGTGGCGGAGGCTGCTGTGGTGGTTGTAGAATTAGCTGTTGGGGAAATTAGTGGGGAAGGGATGAATCCGGCATATGGTCCACTATACTGAGGCCCAACAAACTGGAAAGCATGCTGCAAGTGTGTGTACTGCACCGGCGAAACAGGTGTTCCTGCCTGTGAAAGTGCAGAGGGGTACACTGTGGAAAGTGTGGAAGAAGCTGGAACAGACCTAGGAGCACTAGGTGGGGAATAATCCATTCCTGTAGAAAGTGACTTGTGTAAACCTACTCCTTGTTGTGAACCAGCCTCCACTGAAGTGCATCCAGATCGATTCCGCCCACTGCTGTGGCTGCTGGTTGTACTTGAGAGCCATGTTATATTATCTGCACGGTGATTTTCACTGGCCAGAACTAATGGCTTCACCTCAGAAGGAAGGCTGGTGGCAGGGATTTCCCGCTTTTTGGGGGGCAGGCATTCATTGCTTCTCTCCTGGTTGGATTTCATTTTTCACCGGCCCCCTGCCCTTATCTTCTGTGGCTTCACTGCCTGGCTGGCTCTGATTTCAGTCTGCTAAGTGGAAAATCACATTTGATTTCTTTTGTGGATCCAGAGACTTCATGAGGAATCATCTCCTTGTGACCACAATCTTCTAGAAGCATCTCTGAAATGAATAACAAAAGGAGGGAAAGAAAAGAGGAAATCAAAATTTTAACATGGAGGAAAAGAAAACTATGAAATTCAGAACAACCAAGCAGTTAAACTCTAACCAGCATTTTTGTAGCTATAGGCTAGCTGAATAGAAACCCAGTTAGGTGGAGTGGTTGAACCATCAGGATAGAAACCAGGAGACTTTTGAGTTCTTGTCTCGTCTGTGGCACAAATCTAGCTGGGTGACCTTGGTCTAGTAGCTCTCTTTCAGCCCAAGAACGAGGCAATGGAAAACCATTTCTGAAAAGCCTTGTCAAGAAACCTTCAGGGATTTATCCAAGAAGACACCAGGAGTCAAGACTGACTCAAAGGCAAAAGAAAAAGAAACAAAACTGAATAATAGTAAGGACTAGACAACCCATGCTGTTGGCTCATCATTTTAGAGATATTTACCTAAAGAGATATACGGAATGACCACGGTAGGCAAAGGAAGTGGTGAAAGCTAAAGTAACTTTTGGTTTCTCCATCGAGTTTCCTTGTGGGAATCTGGCAGGGAAGATTAGTAATCTCCCTTTCCAGCAGCTAAGTAAGTAGCTGCTGCTGGGTGCAGGAGGGAGTGAGGGATTGTAAGATTGGCTAGGAAACTGTCATGGAATGTTATAAATGAAAATCATTTTACTGCAGCAGCAGCCCAATAAAGCCGCCACCGCCAGTAGCCTAAATCAGCCAAAACTTCCCTGCATTTTATTCATTTGGGAATCATGAGCCCCAAATTTTGGATGCATTCTGTAAGTTAGTCCATTTGAGGTACCTTGGTTCAAAGTTTGCTGCTCTATGATGCACTGTTTCACCCAATTAAAGGTCATGACAACAACTTTAGTAGTAAATACAGTAGATCAGGGGTTCCAACCCCAAAGCTGTGGCCCACAGGTGAGTGAACATACACGTGTAGCTCCATTTGTGTGAGCAGCATTTGTGCAAGCGGCATGTGCATGTGCCTATAGCTCATGCAAATGTAACTGCGTATAATCACTCCCTCTCCCTTCCTTCCCTCCGCCAATCCGCAAAGCTGGAAAGGTTGGGGAACACTGCAATAGATGACTCATACAAGTAAGCTAAATCAATATAGACATTGTCAAACAATTACAAGATGGAGGAATTCTTTTGCAGCCCTTATGAAGAGCTTGACTCTGAACTAGTGAGCAAGAAAGGGGAGGAGTTTAAAATGGAAGAGTAACCCCCATTCTGAGAGCTGCCCAAATGCCTCACCCATAGAAAGGATTTGGGATTTTTTTTTCCTGCAATGTCTTTCTCTGCAGCCCACAAATCAATCTGGCTCAGAAATCCAATCTTTCTTTTGCCAGTTTTCCCCACCATAACAGATCCCAATCTGTTCAGTTTTTAGAATTATCTTGATGATATACAGAGTCCCAAGCCCATATGCATACTTTCTCCCCCCCCAACATAACCACTGGATTTAAACAGTAATAAAGAGAGTTCACAGTTGCTACCATCACCAAAAAATAAGGCTTACATTTTAAAGTTTAATCAGGTCAATGTAATTATTGTATCAAGTTCCTCAACTGAATATTGCAATTTCTTTTTCTTTACAAACTTCTGCTTTCTATAGGGATTCTGAATTACCAAGCAGACTGGAGCAGCCCCAAAGTGCCAGTGATCTCATTATTCCGTTTATTTCTGGACTTTGTTTTGACTTTTGTCCATGTGTATTTTGATGTAGTTTTCAGTTTATGTGTGGCAGCACTTAGTCACACTATTGATTAAAACAATGCACTGTAGTAAACCATGTGTGAAATCACCACAAAACTGAAATAATACATTTAGGTTATTTATTTCTCTCTCTCTCTCTCTTTTGTCCACTATGGAAATCATAGTTGCTTCAAGGAAGTAAGAGGCAACCAATGAGACAATAAGAAAGCAGGAGACTTACCTTTATTTCCTGCACGCACATTTTACCTAGGTCAGAAGCACAAAATCAAATATGCCTCTCGAGTATTGACATGTTATGCTACAACTACTGAGGTGTCTCCATCCAACTCTTTCTCTCCCTTTTTAAAGGCTATTCTTGGGATTTTATAGGATTGTAGGGTTTTACTTTCTGAGCCTTCTGCATTCACAACTTTAAACTCTACCTGCATGGTTAAAATTACACACTACAATAACCCCATATGCAGCTCTGATCATATCAGGTTCCCTTGTTCCTTAGTAACCAATGAATTGTGAGCTGCAACTGCTGCATGATTGAACCCTGTGGAGGAGGAAAAGCATTAACAAATGACTGGGAACTATTGTGCATAAGGAGCTTGGTTCAGTACAATTTAGGGGAGGGGGTGAACTCATATATAAAATAGGATGAGAACAGACTTAAAAAGCAGCTTAATATTTCGATAATATTACAATTAGATTCACAGTAACACAATATCGTTATTAGAATAAACTGAGCTGTTACAATATCACAAGCTATAATATTTAGATTCTTATACTGTACTAATATCCTGCATTCTGGGTCAATCCCCCACAACAAAATTAGAACACGGAGCAGAGTGGCCATCCCTTCTATCAGCAGCTAACTCCATGATCTTGATCATTTCAACCAGGCATTCATTGAAAAGAAGAAAAGACATACAATTCTGCCTATCAGTCAGCAATATGCACAAAGCCTATACTATACAGGTAGTCCTCAACTTATGACCACAAATGAGCTCAGAATTTATGATGCTAAATGAGACATTTGTTAAGTGAGCTTTGCCCATTTTACGACTTTTCTTGCCACCGTTTTTAAGTGAATCCCTGAAGTCGTTAAATTACTCACATGGTTGTTAAGTGGATCTGGCTTCCCCGTTGACTTTGCTTGTCAGAAGGTCGCAAAAAGGGATCACGTGACTCCTGGACATTGCAACTGTCATAAAGGTGAGTCAGTTGTCAAGCACCTGAATGTTAATCATGTGACCATGGAGATGCTGCAATGGTCATAAGTGTGAAAAATGTTGTAAGTCACTTTTTCAGTGCCGTTGTAACTTTGAACGGTCACTAAATGAACTGTTGTAAATCGAGGACTATCTTGTACTAATTTTATGGATATCCACTTAAAAAGCCAAAGGATGGAGCTTTAGAGCACAATTTCTCAAACTGTTTTATATAAATTAAATTCAGTATTAACCAGGGATTTCATGGCACATTCTTCTTTTTAGAGTAAGCAAAGGGCGGCACAAATTACAGGCTGACTAAAAAGTAATCATCTTGGATAGCAATGGTAGGTATGGCGGTATATAACCAGGAAGCAAACAATTTAAAAGACTGCTATAATATGACAACACAATAGTAAAATAGGGAGTAGCCAAAAAAAAGAATATGTAGTATCCTGGCAGAAAAAAAATAATGGCATAATCCAATCCTAATAATTTATTGAATAGACCCACTAAAATCCACTGTATTTGACAGGGATGCAAAAAAAAATCTGATTCTAATACTAGAAACATAAATTTAAATTACTAGAAATGCTTTATGTTGTTTTTAAGGTTTATTGAACATTTACAAATCAATGTAAGATCTCCTTTTCAGGAACCAAAATAATAGACATTCTTTTGCAGCTTATTCAGTTCCAATCTCCTTGCATAAAGTGCTTATCACTCTAAGAAACTACAGGTCTAAGACAAATGCTATACTACTATTATTATGACTACTACTATTGACAGTAATAATTACACAATAGCCCTTCTATTCACAGATATTGTTATTTAATGTTTGATATATTTTATATATATTGGATGTATATAACAGCAGATGTGAAATATATTTGATATTTCACATCTACTGTTGTCCTTAGTATCAGGTAAATATGTTTTTATTTTTCTACATTATTTCTTTATATTTCTTGCCTTAAATTACATTTTAAAATACATTATTATTGAGTATTAGGGTATTGAGATACTCACTTCGTATTTTACCTCATTTTTATAAAGACTGTTGCAAACTTTGATGAAGTTTTGAAATCTTTTAAAGGAATTTGTAGGAGTTGGCAGTTTTTATTGTAGGAAAACAGAAACAATACATGGACAACTGAGGTATACTGATTCTATACCATATTATGACCAGTTTTGGAAAGCAGCCATATATAGAATTCTTTATTGGCCAAGTGTGATTGGACACACAAGGAATTTGGTGCATATGCTCTCAGTGTACATAAAGAAAAAATTAAATGCATTCATCAAGAATCATAACATACAACACTTAGTGATAGTCATAGGTTATTAATAAGCAATCAAATCATACTAGGAAACAAACAAAACAATATAAATTGTAAAGAAACAAGCAACACGGTTATAGTCATAAGTGGGAAGATATAGGTAAGAGGAAGGATGAGAATAATAATAGTAATATAGTCTTACTAAGCAGTTTGACAGTGTTGTGGGAATTAGTTGTTTAGCAGAGTGATGGCAATTGGGAAAAAACTGTCCTTGTGTCTAGTTGTTCTAGTGTGCAGTGCCCTATAGCAGTCGTTTTGAGGGTAGAAGTTGAAACAATTTATGTCCAGGATGTGAGAGGTCTGCAGATATTTTCACAGCCCTCTTTTTGACTCATGCAGGTCCTCAATAAAAGGCAGGTTGGTAGCAATTGTTTTATATTAATTGTTTTATTCAATTGTTGCAATTATCCATTGAAGTCTGTGTCTGTCTTGTTTGGTTGCAGAGCCAAACCAGTTATAGAGGTGCAGATGAAAGACTCAATAATTCCTCTATAGAACTGAATCAGCAGTTCTTTGGGCAGTTTTAGCTTTCTGAGTTGGCGCAGAAAAAACATTCTTTGTTGTGCCTTTTTGACGACATTTTTGATGTTAGATGTCCATTTTAAGTCTTGAGATATGATTGAACCTAGAAACTTGAAGGTCTCTACTGATACTGTGCTGTCTAGTATTGTAAGAGTTGGTTGTTATAGGAGGGTTTGTCCTAAAATCTACCACATTTTCTACTGTTTTGAGGGTATTTAATTCAAGATTGTTCTGGTTGCACCACAAGGTTAATTGTTCAACATCCAGTCTGTATGAAGATTCATCGTTGTCTCCAATGAGACCAATCACTATTGTATCATCTGCAAACTTCAGTACTTTAACAGAGGGATCTTTCGAGATGCAGTCATTGGTATATAGAGAAAAGTGGAGAGAGCACACAGCCCTGTAGTGCAGTCATATTAACAACATATATATATGTAAGTATGTATGTACATATTTTTGTGTGTATTTGTATATTTGTGTGTGTATACACACAGAGAGAGATTTTGAAAGGAGGCTGCAAACTTTAATAAGTTGAATCAGAAGACTCATCAAGTAAAATTTTTTTGGATACAAATGTTTTCTGGAAGAAAGACAGATGGCTGTTTCTTCTAACATTAAGTGGCAATTTTCTTTGTTAAAACTGTCACATTTTTAATATTAAAAAAGCTGTGTGAATAAATCATTATTTATTTATTTCACAAACCTTTCCAATGTTATTGTGGAAAACTTGGTTACAGCTAATTCAGCACAAGCCATATTAACTCAAAAAAGAATGGCTACCATGTCTAGAAATTAAATGAAATGAGTGTTGCCTCTTGCCTCCTTTTTTCTGCTGTAAGCTTTTTTCTACTTCAAAACACACATACCACACAAGTTTTAATTTCCTATTTTAATTTGTGTATCCAATGCTTTCACAACAAAGATTATCTGGAATAGATCATATGTTATGTGTTTGATATAACTAACATACAGGATACCAAACTGTTTCTCTACAAATAGAATGGATAAAAAAGTACTCAAAACTTTTAATATAGTTGTGGTAGCACAATGAGGTGAATGTCAGAAGCATTATTTGGATCATTTTTAAAGATTTCCTGTCTAGCAGAGTTAAGAAAGTGAATGGAAGGGGATCCCAAACATTTCCCATTTCTATTCACGTCCTTAAAAAGAAAAAAATTGCCTTTTGGGAAAAGTTTCATAGTGTTGAAAAGTTGCATGAAACTTGTGGGATTATAATAAGTATCACTTTCTTGTGGAAGATTGCTCAGGCTTGCCAAGGAGAGACATGTAATCGAGTGCAGAAACATCTTTACAAATTATTGTGGCATCTCCATCTCCTTTTTTGTGTGTGTGGCTGAAATTGTACTATGCTTTTTCATGGTTCAGGGAATCACTGCTCTTGGACATAGTAATACAGTGAAGTATTTTGGGAAGAGAGGTGGAATAAAATTTTCTTGTCCCTCTGCCAAACTCAGAAAAATATTAGAACAAACTGTTACCTGTAAAACCTCTTCACTAATGCAAGTATTGGTATTCCTTCAAAGATATAATACCCTTTATTGGATTTTAAATTTTGGAGATGCACTCTTGCAGCCTAGTAATACAAATATATCTAATTCTCAGTGCTTCAATGGAGCTCTCATCATGTTTCCATATTATGAATAAGGAATTCATTCAAATATGATTGGGCATATTCCTGCACATTTCCAAAAATTGCATGTAAAGAAAAGCATTGTGCAGGCACTGAATCTGGACATACACACATACCCTTACATTTTGGTGCATTTTTTTTCTATCTCTAATTATATTCTATTTAGATGTTATGGTCAAGTTGGAGCCAGAATATCCAGGCAAGCCAAGCACCAATTTTTGACTTCTTCCCTGGATTTGTCAACTGTTCCAACTTTGATAACTTCCCTTCAAGAAATCTTTGCAGCTCTTGCCAGATATATGAATGGAATCATGTGGTTTTTGAATTGTAGATAGGTTAAAAAAAACAAGAGGATAAAATGCTGAAGATTACATCTAATGCAAATTGTGATGCACGCTGAACTGTCAAATGCAGACATACTCAGTGTGCAAAGGTGAAGAAAAAGGGAAGCGTTATTAAATATCAAATGAGTGATATTTAATACATTTTCTCACTTCATATTTTTGTATCAGTCAAGACAATACAGTTGTTCATTAACATACAGTAAAATATGAGAATAAATCTAGACAAAATAAATGTCTGCAAATGCACCAATTATCTTCTTTCCACTTATTAAAAATTAAAGTTATTGTTTTATTAAAATTATACCATTAAAATTGTCATCTCAGCAATATCTAAACTCTCCATCTTCATTCAATGGCTTATAATTTGAAAACAATTTGAAAAAGATTAAATTGAATTATACTTTGGATGGGAACTCAATCAATGAATCATGCGCCATTGAATCATGTTGGGAGAGATTCAAGGCACTTCAGTACTTCAATTACTTGGTGACCAATCCTCAAGTTTACATTTTTCACAAATCCGCAGAGAAAAGCAAAACTAAAGTAAGATCATAAGCACAGTCGTAGTGTCACTTAATGATCACTTCTTTAACAATAGGGTCGCTGGTCTCAGATGTGGTTGATAAACAAGGACTACCTGTTTAGTGATATATGATTAAGCTCTCAAACTAGAGTGATAGAACTGTTATTGTACATCATACCCTCATACTAGGGATTCCATGATGTCACCACACTATTTTAGTGTGTTTACACACTTCTAACCACTAGGGAGGAAACATCCCAGTAAGAATAAAACCCAATGGTAGTCAAGTAATAACTAGTTGATAAATAAGTTTTATCATCTCCACAAACCCTTGATATCAGAATATTTAATGGAGTGATGCTGTGTTTATGTTCCATTCTTCTAGGGTAGCTGAAAGAAAAATTGATTGATTTAGTCTATTGCTCTTCCTTCCTTGATTTTTTTAACCTTTCTGCCCAAATCCATAGCCCTTCATCCTTATCCTTCATAAATGATCTGAGCTGTACACTTCTGCTATTCTCTTTGTCTCGATTTGTTTGCAATTATTAAGCCTTTTTAGTTGCTATTTTCATTCCCCCTCTCCCTTGATTGTTTTTTAAAAGCAAACAATTTTTTTCTATGTTTTGTCTTGGGCTAAGTGAGTTCTCACTGCACCAAGTATGAGAAAATGTGCTTTCTCAACTTCCGGGTGTGCTACAGACTATTTGTACCATAGGGTTTTTATAAACAGTAGTTCTAACGTATTCTCACACATTTTTAGTTTTATATTGAGCAAGCATCACATACCCTGTCATTCAGAAGAAGAGGCTAACTCTGCCAAGGAACTAGGCCAACAAGCTTGCCAGCCCTAAAAAGGAAATCATTGAAATGTGATGGTGGTTTTCTTAAATATGTGCAACTTTTAAAATGGTTTTTGAAAGTGTTTAAAGTTGGGATATAACATTTTCTATATAGTTCAGTACAACTTCTCTTTAGACTTTTTGACAGGCAGTTTGGCATGTTCCTGTTATCTGGGGGATAATTTCAAAAACCTTTGAAAACCACCAAACTAAACTTAGCAGGGTTAAAAAAAATGAAACAGCTGTAGGCTTCTTGATGCTTACACATTTATCCTATAGTTTAATCTTTTATCACATTGAATTGCAAATCCTGAATTGGTTTGAACTCTGTTTTGTTGCCTTCGAATCTCTAATTGGAAATCACCACCATCTCCAATTCAAATTGGCTGATTTGTATATTCCTAATAATATAACATTTGGATGTATTTGCAAAAATTGATTCAGTGGGCCATCTGTTCCCCCTGCTTTCCACTCCTGCTACCCAGAATGTCTGGCAACCTCAGTGTCTAAGCATACTGATCAGAATAAGACTATAACCTTTGAGATGGATTGTGTATATTTTTAGGAGATCTTCTGCCAGCATTAATTTGATAAAAGACTGAACTCTTTCAACATGCCATGAAAGATAGGATATTGATGTATTAGAAAAGAACTAGTCCTAAGCTATAATGAAGGCTTTATGCTTTAAAAATAGCATCCTTGTTTTTTACATATACCTATACACTGACTTAAACATTGCCTTTTGTTCTTTAAACT